>CAIGRL010184125.1:0-13624 GCA_903798325.1 Fraxinus xanthoxyloides | reverse complement strand
AAAAAAAAAAAAAAAGAGCTAACTTCAGCTGAAAAAAAAATTAAGGAATAGAACACCAAAACGGCTCACTTCATTTCCAACAAAATTCAACTTCGAAATGGAAAATTAAGCTAAAAACGAAGATCTCACTATGAAATATCATTAAAAAAAAATTTGAATTGCGGAAGTAACATACCCAGATTCGGAATTCGCAGGAGAAGGTAAGTCTCTATGACGGTGTGAAAATAAGACTGGAACAATTTTGCGGCTGAGTGCACTGCTTTAATGCGTCTGCATTTTTTAAAAAAAATAATTATCGTCATTTTGTGTTGAATGCTGAATCAGATTTTTCAACCTTCAACGCGGTTTCATATTAAATTCTATAGATTTCTACCCCCCTTGATTTCTGACATTCTTCCACGTATCTTTTTCACCTTTTTGGAATGTACCCAAATGACAATGACAAATACAGCATTATGCCCCAGTTTGACAGCAATTAAAATAATTCTTCTTCTTCATTTTTTTTTTCCCCAAATCGCTCTCACAATAAATTATTTTACACTAAATCCAAAATTATTTCCTACTTTTTAACTACAAATTATAAAAAAAATTACTATTCCAAAATTAATTTTCTCCAAAAATAAATGCAAATTTCATGTTAATCATCAAACCAATCATTAAATTTTAGTGATTAACTGAATTAATATAAATTTTGATTACGACATGGGGAAATAAGTGAGTGCCGTCAATACCGAAATAAAGATTGAATGTTGCTCTAATATTGATTAAGGAAGAAGAAAACATGCTATTAAGCCATGTTTGGCTCCGTTAACATTATAATTTATTTTTTTTCTCGTTTTTCTTATCAACCATACATTCACCAATAAAATAATAGTACACGTAATCTCAAAAAAATTGACCACAGACTTTTCAAAAAAGTATTATTCCAACAGTTAAAATTTCATATACCAAATGGGGGATAAACTCATTTTTATCAAATTTAGTAAAAAATTGATTTTCATCAAAGTCAAACCAAGGCTTAAAATAGTTTACTAAACTTGTTTAATGAAATGGCGTTTAATAATAAAATAATAGTAGTGAAAGCTTACAATAAACAATTGAGTTGTATAATATATTCTACAAGTAGTTAAATTTACAAGTCCGAATTGACGGTCTACAACTACAACCTAACCCCACTTCGAAACAAAACAACAGCCCCCGTGGCCAACCATAAATAATGACACGAATATGCCCCCGTCTGATATTCATAAGCGATGCTTGAGAAATTATTTTCTTAAATCCTACTGAGTTTAAGGACAAGTACGGTCTCTAAAATCATGCAATAATCTACCTTTTTCATTTTTAGTAGCATCTGTCCATCATGATTGAGCTGGTCTCGAGGGTCATCGATCGAATGTCTTCTTGAGAGGCTATGATGAATAACATTATTCGTAGTGTGATAACTTTTCTTCACGCTGCTTTTTCTTACACACAAGAAGAAAAATCATTTTTCGTACTTTCTCCCCAATACAAACCCAGTATAAAAAGAACTATGGTTTAATTCTTTTACGTAGTCGATGACAAGAATTCTATAATTTCAGTCGCCAATTTGGTTGACAAAATCTAAGGTTATTTTTTTGGAAGAGATTTTAAAAAATAATTTTCTCCAAAATCATTTATAACAACACATTTTATGAAACTCATAATTTTTACAAATAATTTATTTTTAACCTATTAGAGAAGAGTAGATCGAGTTTATTTTCCCCATCAAATCCCAACGTCTAATGGGTAACACAACATTATTCTAGTTTGTCCAAAAGCTTGCACGGTTAAAAGGGGCCATTCATTTGAATTGTATATTCAACGAACTGAATAAACAGTATCAATCCACCAAACTAATACTTATCACACATTTGCACCAAAAAGCACAAAGACACTAATTCTACCACCATTTTATGATGCAACCAGTTTGCCATCCTAGTGCAAAAACAAAAATTTCAGTTCAACCAAAATCAAAGGCAAAAAATATCAAAACTCAACTCAAGGCTCTCTCCAGTTCATATTCAGGAAAAAATAAATCTCTGACAAGCTACTAACTTAACAACCAAAAAGACTCCCCTACGGGTAACCCAATTTCTAGAACAAGTCACAGTTAACAAACCAGTCCTGCTCTTGATCATCCTTGTATGGAAAATGTTCAAGAATCCTGCATAAGAACAGCTGAATCTATTTTCCAAGATTCTTCCAATTGTTCATGATTTCTTGACCCTGGATGTTAATGTGTCAGCTATTATGACCACACATGATGGGCTCTAAGGAATTTTAATCATCCAAACGAAGCCTAAACAAAGAAGGCAGTGCTGGTTTTACCAATTGAAATGGTAATATGATCTTCTAGTGAAGATTTCCAGATCTTTTGTGTTATGAATTAATGGTCGTGCATGAAATGAGACTCGAGACCATTTTCTTATTGAAATGCGAAGTCATGTAGTGCGGGTGTAAGTGCACATCAACGAGGTAGGAAATACATTAGTTCAGAGCATGTTTGGCTCAGCTTAAAAAGAGAACTTATAAATAAACTTCCAAAAAAAAAAAATTAATTGGTGAAAATTAAAGATAAGTGACTTTATTTGAAGATATGAGTCACTTTCGAAATTAGTAATATTTTTTACTAAAGTACAGCAAAAGTAATACTTACTTTTAAGCATAGCCAAACATGTTCTGTCATTTATCAATAAATATATGAACGTCGAAAGATCAATATCAGAAGAAAAGCATGTTGCAGTCAGAAATAGTTAAAACAAAACCATTCAACCAAACCAAAACCTAAGAACAAAACCATGCACACTGATGTAACATGTAACAGAACATGATTAGGCTAACAAATCATCCAGAGATGGAACTGCATTGAATGCACGTCTGATGTCTTGGATATCAAGTATAATATGAACCAACAGAGTGTTTGAGACACCACTGCGTGCATTTATATATGAGACGAGATGTTAATGCCGATGACTTGATGATGAATGGATGCATTGCATGATGCATCCTACCATGTAGTGGTTTGTATGTCAGAGCATAGAGAACAGAATACACCCCCTTCCAGCTACTGGTAGGTCATGGGTGCTGGAGCAGAATTCACACCGAGGGGCACAGCTAGGTTGACAGAGTCCTTCCTTCTTCCAAATGGATTCTTCGAATATGTTTCTTGGAGTCAAGGAAAAAGTAAGCCCACGTTTAAACAAAAAAAAAAAAAACATGCTATCAAATATGCATATTTCCTCGTTCATAAAATGTTTTTGTTTTTCATACTTTTGTTATTACCATTTGCATTTCTTTTTTATTTTGGATGGGAGGGTGCACAAAATCGTGTCCTCTTTTATAATGTTTGGATGAATATAAATCTAGAGTGGTACCATCCAAGTCCATGTCAGATTCAGAAAGTGTTTCAATAAGGCACGTGCCTTGAGAAGCATGGTGAACTACATTACATATTAGCTAGAAACCTCTGGACCATCAAAAGATGAGACGAAAAACAAATATGGTACGAGAAAGTCAAAGGTAAAAAAATAAACGAACAAGAAAAAGTAAACATAAAGGATATTGAATGCGCATGCCAACAGAACCAGAACTGGGTATAACAGCACCCTGCAAGCTACGGTGCACATTTGTAGCACTATTCACATCCTGCATGTACGATACAGAAAAACTTAAATTACAATTGAGCAGGATGGAGAGGACATGCATCGCAAAGTATGATTGCAAGAAGCATTGACCCCAATTGACAAACCAGGAATCTTACTTCAAATTCAATGAAGCAAACTGTATGTCTTTCCTGTCTCAATACCTTCATCTGCTTAAAGCCAGGCTGTCTGCGTGTATAAAAGAGCACAGTAAAGCAGACAAACCAGTCAATATCTGTGATATATAAGCATTCAATCAAATGTGTGATTGTTCCCAAATGAGCAAAGTCCAAAAACCATACACGCTGAAAAGGCCTCTCAGCTCTTCTTCATTAATATTCTCACCAAGATTGCCAATGAACAGAGTATTGCAAGGTGGGTTGTCTTTATTGTTCTACAAACAAGTAATACAACAACTTATTCATAGAACAATGGGTTCAGTGGTAAGGATAATAACTAAAAATCCTTATACGAAAATATAAACAAGATTTATCATAAACCCTAATCGACACTTCACAAAAGAGAAATGAATAAATTCCACCGCAAATTTGACAATCAGAAGCAAGCGTGGGACTACACCTGAACAGGTACATAACTGCTTGGTGCCGGTACAGGGGCTGAAGCAGGCATTGGGACGGGAGGAACAGCATAACCTCCATAAGGATCATAAGGTGGAGGTGGAGGAGCCATATACCTAAGCCAATATTCATCACCATTAGTACAAATAACTATGGTTCCAATCAGTGTAATTCATCAAATAAATTTTTTTTCTTCAGATAAGACCCTCAAGACTTCTTCTCTAGTAACATGTTTTTTGATATAATAGTTGGAACCCAACCTACCCATGTGGTCCCCAAACAGGTGCCGGGGGAGGGTGAAAGGGAGATGGACTTAAATAACCAGCATGCGTATAATCACCACCAGTTCGCATACGTTTATTTTGGTCATAAGCATTTGAATCAGCAACAATTCCTGCAAATGAACGAAAAAATAAGCAAGGCAACTCAGCTAGAAAGGAACAAACGAGACAAATGCTGCATGAGAATGATTTCCCCAAACTATGCGTTCAGCATAGGCTTTGCATGGATGATACTAAACCTCATTTCAATGGATATTGTGTCAACTACGGTACTAGACACAAATTTATATGGTGGGGCACCTTCAGGCCATTAGTAGTGTGAAACTTATATCCATAGCCTGATGTCTCACTAAATATTCCATCTTCACGCTAAAAAGAGAATCATCCGTAAGCGACAGTCATAAGCACTCTATTAGGTCTATCTATGCAAGATGAGGTTATAACGTAGCTTTTTCTGAAATTATATTAAGTTATGCTCAACTAAGCAGGTTTGAAAATAATGAGGTCGACAAGCACAGAGTTGAAAGTATCTGCTAAAAAATTAATTGGTTAGCTTAAACTGGATGATCGCCAATTTTCAGCAAACAGAGAACTTTGCAGCTATAACTGTGGGTAATCTATGTATCCTCCAACTTGAAATATTTACCATTTACAGAGTACTTGGAGAATCAATATATATGTTCAACATTCTATTGCTAAATCAATTTATGGCACCCGGAGCAATCAATTCACAGTGTGCTTAAAAGTTAAAATATCGACTTTGCTCAACTACTTTAGAATGTTTTAAAATAAAAAATCTCACCCCTTTTGACAAAAAGATTCTTCTTGGCCATCTCCGTGTGCAATACAGACTTTGAATCAGCATCAAAGACCATATCCTGAACACCATAATATTTCAAAATAAAATGAAAAAAATACTCAGGATTTCAAAAAAAAAAAAATAATATTGAGAGAGGCAGGGTGGGCGAGCTAATACAATGCAGTAGAATAAATTACCTGTAGGGCATCCTTGGCAGCAAGTGCATGCTGAGCAGTAGCAAAAAGGGCGAAACCCATTGGATGCTCGCCTTTAAAATTGACCTGCGATGCCTCGTACCCCGGCAACCATCTCAGCAAGTTCTGCAACTCTCTCTCTTTCACATCCTCCGGTAACCCCGAAATGAAAATCGTCCGTACCTTCAGAAATCAACCAAAAAATTGAACTTGACGCCATCATAATTGTTCGAATTGAAACAAGGAATAGTTGAAATTGTTGTACGCACCTCATCCGAGGGTGACTGGAGGGCGTGGTTATCCATGGGGATTGGAGGAGGGTGTGGGTGAGGAGGAGGAGGAACGGCCATGGTAGCCGACGGAGGGGCGGCGCCTGGTGGCCATTGCTGGTGGTATGGGTGAATTCCGGCACCGGCCATTTCTCAGGGGAACCGATCGGTTGGTGTTATGTTGCTCTTTTCTTGTGCACGCTACGAATAATTGAGAGCTAGGGTTCGCTTTAGAAGAAGAGCTCCTCGAAATTGTATTTCAGCATTTGTACCCTCTAAAATTGAAATTTCAGCCACATAATTTTATTTTATTTTTTTAAATACCAATTCCAATCCTTAACAATTGAGGCCTCCTCTCCTATTTGAGTTGAACATAGATGCAAAAATGCACTAAGGGTGTGTTCGAGCCACGTTATTTTGGAACGATGTATTTTGAAATAATATATTGATGAAAATGTGTGGTTGAAAAATGAAAATTTTAATGTGACTCAAACAAGATCTAAATAAATTTTACTTTTCTTGACAATTCAGTGGATAGGTATAATAGATGTCATATTTGGCAAGATCACAACTCTTGACATCTACTCGAATTACTACATTTCTTAGGAATTTAGATAATCACTAGTGCAAGTCACTTTTTACTCCCTTAATGCCTACTGTTTCTTACACGGAATAGACTTGAATTTTGGGGTTGATTCTTTTCGTATGTGTCAAACTCTAGATGTATGTAATAATTCTACTCTAATTGTAACACGAGTTTCGTTAGCAGGTGAGCGGAGATACAATGTGAAACGATAGCATGTATTGGTCTAAAATATTTGTATTGATGGACAAGTAGAAGTGTGAATGGTTCACGAACAATAATTTACAACTATGAACAACTAAAAATTATTCTCAATAATTTTGCGACGATTCAAGTAATTAATCGTTTGCATTAAATTTTAAATAATTCACAACAATAATTAATAAATTTATATTTTACCAATTATAAAAGGTTTCCTCTACTACTTTCAAAAAAATGACTATTTACCGTCGTTGTTAAGAGCTTGTTTGGTAAGACTTCTATTTTTGCTTCCACTTCTTGAAATATTATTACAAGAAACAAGAGAGAATAAAGGTAATTCTCACACATAATGTTATGATTTATAAATAAAATTTAAATAATATGATACACAAATAATTTTGTTGTGAAACTTTAATTAAAATATTAATTATAATAAATTTTATATGATATGAAATAGATATTATTTAAGAAGAGATAGGAAATAATTAATGTTTACTTAAATAAATACACGATTTAAACAAAAGTACTTCTATAATTATGTTGGCAAAGAATCAGTTTTACACATAGAGCACCTTTTCAATTCACAAGTAAACTACTTCAAAAAAAGAAAGTGATGCCAAACTATCATCTTGGATCCTGGAGATAAACAAATCTATAGATTGAAATAAAAATGTCTGTTTGATAGGAAAATGTGGAAATGAATTAAAATTCCATATTAATTGGAAAATAAAAACCCACTAAATCCATAAGAATTCATTTTCCATGAAAACAAAGAAAATACATTTTAAAGTGGTCGTACCTTGGAATTCAATTTTCATTTCCACGTTGCAATCAAACGGTCAAAATGAAATTCATTTTCCTCAAATGTAACATTTTTCATAGAAAATATGGCAGTCAAACATGGCCTAAATTTGAGCTCAAAGGATAAATCTCACAATAATAAAAATGGATTTGAACAAATCCAAAGCAATATTTGAACAATTTGATCAATAGAGAAATACAATGAAAAGAGTACTTCACCTAATTTGAAACATTCAACTTCTTAAATTAACACCAGTATCAACTGCAACACAACTTCTAGTTCTAGTTCTAAACAATGACAACAAAATATGAAACCATAATATGCTTTCAATCTCCTAAAAACAATGATAGTGCATCCCTTCATTACGAACACGGCGACTTAAATTATAAAAATTCCAAGAAGACGGTGACGGGAAGAATCTGCCTCTTTTCGGAGAGTGGCTGCTATTTATTCTTGACCTAGATCCATGCAACAAAGTTTGGCCCTTCAACCTCATTTCCAAGAAATGCAAGTGCTTTCAACAATGAACTCTCTAAAGTTCAAGAAAAACAAACTCTTCAACTGCAGGCACTTCGCCAATCTTCTTAAGTGTATCCTTATCAGGTTCTTCATCTACTCCAATTGCCATTATGGCCTCTGTCCTCTTAGAAGTTCTTCCCACACTCATAAAGCTCACATTAACATTACGCTCTCCAAGGATGTTTCCGACTCGTCCAATCATTCCCGGTTGATCTACTTGACGGCATAGTATGAGATTTCCATCCAGACTGACATCAACTTCAAATGATCCGACGCGCGTTAGATGAGGTATCCCATACTTAACTCTCCCCTCAATGCTAATGTTTCCATTCTCTGTCAAAGCGCTCGCAAATTTTGACTCCACGTTACTTACCTGTACCTGGATCGAGTCAATAGGATTTTCAGATGACGAGTCCACCAAAACTCGTTCCTCACTAATTCGGAGACCCTTTTGCTTGGCAGTGAAATCTGCATTGACGAGGTTGATATGGGAGTCGGATATAGGCTCGATAATGCCCTTCGTTATCATGGCACGAAGAAGTCTGGTGTCCAAGTTATCTGGATCTCGAGCTGATTTGTAGACCACCTTCACAGATTGAATTCCACTTCCTCCAGCAACTAACTGTACAGCTAGCCTACCCACTTTCTCAGCCAGTGTAACATAAGGAGCCAATTCTGACAAGACCTGATAATGAAAATCGGGAGTTTTTAGTATCAGCTAACGAAGTTCTGGAGAAAGGGGTTTAAAGAAGCATATATAGATAGTAGCAATTGTTTTTATTTATTTTTACCTCGGGAGGAACCATAGGAGCATTGACTGCAGTAGCAGAAAGCTCCCCTTTCAGTGCACCAACAACTGCTTCGGCTATTTCAACTGCAACTCCTTCCTGAAATATAAATATTAAGGTTAACAGCTCACATGACATGCAAATGAGGCAACATCCACAAGAATTCTTACCTGAGCTTCCTTTGTGCTAGCTCCAAGATGTGGTGTAACAGTAACATTCTCATGTTGGACTAATTTGCTATCTTTAGGTGGGGGCTCCTCTGTGAACACATCAAGTGCCGCCTAATAAATACGATGCACAGAAAATCAGTTTCACATAGCATGAACAAGGTCTGCAGGGATTTTGCACCACATTGCAAAACGATAAATCCATCATATGATGTATGAAAAGATGCGAGTTGTGAAAATCCGAGAATATACCAAATCTGATAGAACTAGACTGAAACAGAGTAGTCCTACGGTCATACCATTTTTTGATAATTTAGAAGGTCAAAATAACTTGGACAAATTGTGGAAATTGCTCTCAGAGAGTATATACCTGTGCAACTGTTCCATTATCAAGGGCCCTCACTAAGGCATCTTCATCAATAACACCACCTCGAGCTACATTTATGATGCGGACACCCTTTTTCATCTTTGAAAAGGTTTCATCATTAAATACCTTGTTAGTCGTAGGAGTAAGAGGCATATGGAGTGAAATGAAGTCTGCAGTGGAGATAGCCTGATCAAAAGAGATCAACTCCACACCAATAGCACGTGCTCTATCGGCTGGAGCATAAGGGTCATGTGCAATAACATGCATGCCAAGTCCTTTTGCACGTCTTGCAACTTCAGAACCAACCTTACCAAATCCCATGATTGCTAATGTCTTCCCAACCAGAGAAACACCGACATACTTGTTGCGTTGCCATTTTCCTGTCAACATTAATTAAGAAATAATCAACTCATATGAAAACTGTTTTGCAAGATAAGCTTAATTGATAATTAGACTAATAAATATATGAAATAATTATACAAGTGTTATGTTTCTGATGATAGAAATCGTCCAAGGAATATCCAGCTATCTTAAGATTTTTACATCAATAGGGGTCTACGTTATCCCTGCTTAAAATAAGCTGTCACTTCAACCCTTTCTTCGGGCAGTGACAAAATTATAAACGAAAGAAATTGAGATCTTTTCTTCAAGCCACGAGGATCAGAAGCTAGTAAAGCAATGCGTTACTCCCTTGTCGTCTGGGTTCTTGCGCGTCCCTTGCTTTTAGACATTAAAAACTTTGAAGCAAGTGTAGCCACTTATGCAGGAGTGAAGGATTTGCCTCAGAAGTCCATGATGGTGAGTAAAACTCATCGAGTAGTCAAGACTACAAGAAGTATTAGAAATACAGCTATTATTGCAATGCATACAACAAGGAGCCAGTAGTAATCCATACGTACAGAGACATTGAAGGACTGTACTTAACAACAAGGGCCTGTTTGTCTCCCATTTTGGGAGAAGAAATAGAGTTTCGAATAGTATTTTTTGGAGAATATGTAGTTGAAAAGTAAAGTAATTTTATTGGTTTGTGTGTAGAATATTTTATTGAGTGAATATGTGGTAGAGATTGTTTACTGTAACAAATAATGTTTGAGAAAATGGATGACAAACATGGGCTAAATAAGAGGTTGACCCAACTCTGAGAATACAGCAAAACTTCAGATGCCGCCACATTTCCTTTTCCATAAACATAAATTATTTGAAATAGAAAAAAAGCCAAATTATGACCTTGTATCGGATTGTTCAGTTCAAATCAAACTGTTGTTGAGATGGTAGAAACAATTCAGAAGTACTCCCCATGACCCCGTTCATGATTATATTTTTCAATCTTTCTTACTCGCTCCATCGGAACCAAGGTTGAAAATATTCAAAGAACCAAGCATACACTTATGGGTTATCTCACACTAATACGGGAAATTAACAACCACAAAATCTACTAAGCCAGATCAAGATTTTCTCTCTCCCTCTCTTAGACTTTGCTCATAGATCTAACCAGTTGGATGAATTAGTCCCAAAGGTTCACATCAAACTAGTATGTAGCATATACATAACCCAAACCCATCGCCTTTTAACTGGTGCTGGTTATTCTTCTTCTAACAAATTAACCCAAAAACACAGAAAAATTACACAGATCAACAACAAGACTATCTTTTGTTTTTATTCTTCAGATTCAGATTTATTAAGTCGACTCCTACTTGGTGAACATGCAAGATAATTGAAATATATATACCAGCTTTCATGGAGGCATCGGCTTGCGCAACATTACGCGCCATGGAAGCAAGCAAAGCAATGCCATGCTCCGCTGCAGCAATGGTGTTAGCGGTGGGGGCATTGACCACAAGACACCCAAATTCCGTCGCCGCCTGCAGATCCACATTATCAATGCCAACACCCGCCCTCCCGACCACCTTTAGCCGCCCCTTTGCCGCCTCAAAAACCTGTCTCGTAACCTTAGTCCCACTCCTCACAATCAACGCATCGCACAACGAAATCTTGGCACACAATTCCTCTGGGGACAAATTATACGAACACTCGACATTTCCGAATGTTCTTAGCAAATCCAGACCCGCTTCTCCGAGTTTCTCGGAGACAAGGATTGTGGGCATTTCATTTTTGACAACGTTGTCGGGATCCCGGGTTCTTGACAACAAAGACTTTGATTCCACTGTTTCGAGGACGTTGAATACTGGTGTGGTGTGGAATTTTCCCGAAAAATAGGAGCTTTTAACAAGTGACAGTTTTTGAAGGGAAATGGATGAATTGGAGAATGAGAGGTGCCTTGAAAATATTGATTTTTTCTGGGATTCAACATTTCTTGTACTGAAATTGATGGGATTTTTTGCAACGCGAGAAATTGAGCTGGTAGCCATGTTTCTTGGATCCTGGTACTCGGTAGGATTCTGTGTGTCTGTGTGTTTTGAGTGGGTGGGTTCAAAAGTTGTTGGAGGAGGGAGAGTTTGGCGGAGGAGCAGCAGATCTCTAAGGATATAAATGCATGATTTTGGAACAATGATATTTCGACAAAATGTGTAGTTTAAAAGTCAAGAAAAAAAAATTAATTTATGTGCTAATATTTTATTACGAAAATGTGTATATAATTTTGTAAAATTAGTTGTCAAACAGGGGGATAACTGGTAGCCACGAATTTATATTTTCACCGTCCTCTTTATCATGCATCAAAATCTTGGTAGTTGAATGATTACGACAAATTAATTGTACACGGCCACCAACTTATTCAGATTTAGACATGTTTGGCACGTGGCATTGTACCATATTTATCGTAATCTGACCTTAAGTTTTTACTTTTTCGTGTAAGTATGTTTTATACATAATACAATTATATGGACGTGTTTGGTACGTAATCCTTTCAAGTAGACAACGTTGTCAACATAGCACAATGGTCTCCCATATTATGATTGTGTTTGACACACCCATTTTGTAGAAGAATTTGATGTGGAATGGTGATTGATGGAAGAATGTATGGTTAAAAAGTAAGGTGAATTTTTGGATTAAAGGGTGATTGATATCCATTATTTTATTGATAGAATGTGAGGTTGAAATGAAGAAAAAGAAAAAAATGAGTAAGTGAATGAAAAAAAAATGAATATCAAACAAGGGCAATGTATAGTATTATTAAGTACCTCATACTTAGCATGTCGTTAGTACTTACAATGCCCATTTCAAGATTTTAGTTGTATAAAATCGATTTTATCAAACTTACAAGTTCAACACGTGAAAGAGTTGATACCTAAACTTATCACATAGATATTTGATGCGTAATACTAGACAACGACGCTACGATGTCAAAAATGATTTTGTTGATTCTTCCGTTTTTTCCTACAGTTGTTCAGTACATCACATTAAATATCGTTGATATTTATAATGTTCATTTTAAGATTTGATTACATGAAATCATGGACTTTTCGAATTCACGATTTCACCACGTGAACATTAAGCGTTTGTTTGTTTTCCATTTGAATCCCCATTTTAGTAAGTTTTTGGACCATTGACAATGCAACAACCTTCTTTTTGACTTAGTATCTCACCGCGAAACCTATTTTCAGGATGGCAATGGTAATATAATGCATTATGGGATTGAAAAATGAAAAACAAACATTCGCTCAGTATGTAATCCTATAACATACATATTTGATATATGATTTTAGATAACGATGTCAGGATGACAAAATCTTATATAGGTTTATATGTTTTCTTTCTAGTATTGTTTAATACACCACATTATGTCCCTATTTGACAATCATTTATTTATTTTTTTGTGAAAAATAGTTATTTTTAGGAGAATGTGTAATTAAAAATTAATAAAAAAAAAATTGAATTTATGTATAAAATATTTTATTATGCGAATGTATGGTTGAAAATGAATATATAAAAAAATAATTTGAAAATAATGATTATCGAGCATGTGCTAAAATGTCGTTAGAGTGTCTTTAAAAGTCTCTCTATTTTTAAAGAGTATACTCTATCATTTTGATATCATCTATAAATTTAGAGAGTTAAAATTTTGAAATACCATTACAATCTCTTTATATTTAATACTTAATTTTACTCCTCCCACAAAATATTTACTGTTTTTCTTTATCTTTTATTTTAACTAGATTTTCTTTAAAAAAAAATTATTGTTTTCCTACCTTGAAAATTGAAACTTTATGGATGCATTTAATTATAAAGAGCGTGTTTGACTCTCCAAATTTGGAGACTCAAACACACTCTCTAAATTAAAATGTTAATTTAAAGAGTCTCTTGAAACATAATTTTAAATGTTGGCTCTTTAAAATAAAGAGCATCCCGTGTTTAAAGAGTCTCTTGGAGATACTCTTAGACTCTATTTGATAGTATTTCTTTTCCATTGAACTGGGAATTGGTTTTCTATTTTTCACATTTTTGCTTGTTTGAT
>CAIGRL010184123.1:0-16902 GCA_903798325.1 Fraxinus xanthoxyloides | reverse complement strand
ACAACTCATGCACTGAAAATGTTGTGTGTAAAGAAATTATTTCCTTTATACGTGTATAGAACTACAAACTTGTCAAAGGTATATTTGATGATGTCAAAAAAATTATTAAAGTTGTTTCATATTCAATGATTCAATAATTTCCTAATTTCTTCCTTTTCATTTTATATATAGGTTCTCAAAAGTTGTAATGGAGTTATCAACTAGTTTTATACATTCAAGACTATTGCTTCTTCATTAATAGACGAATATGTTTCATTCAATAGATTTCTAATTGAGTGAATAACTTGATAGGTCAATCAACATTAAGATTGTCTTCAACGTTACAGCTTCAATGGAGCTTCATTTAATTGGATGGAATTAAATGTGACTTTTCACATAGATAAACTTCAGCTTTGGTTATTACAGCTTGTGGCCATCATTTGTAGTGAACCTGCTTTAGAGTAAAGAGCAATACTCCGCCCAGCGAAAAGTATAATAGTTTACTAAAGAACTACTTAGATCTTTATTGATTTTTTGTGTTCGTAAACTATAATACATTTTTTATATTGCTTTTTTAATAAATATAAATATGTTCTTACATTTTATAAGCAAGATTCAACTATTTATATATGTATATAATTCCAAAAATAAATTTGAGTAATATCTAGAGCTTAATTTATGTATTATGTTAGCGTTTAAAAATTATCTTGGATTGAATAATTTCATTTTTTATTCAAATTTAGGAGATTCAGTTTTTCCAAAATACACTTTGTTATGTCATTGAAATGGAGTTAATCTATGAAGTTAACTTTATGTATGAATTTTAGAATAAATATAGCCTAAATTAGTTATTGAACCTAACATATTTTATACTTTACTAGACTAACGGTTTAGTTATATTTATTTATTTAGTTAGATTTCAAACCTATTTTCAAGTAATATATATATATATATATATATATATATATATATATAGATACATCACAAAAAAATACTCTACACAAGTCTAACTCTGCACCACACAAAGAGGAGTTGGACTCTGCACAAAGTGCAGAAGCTCACTCCGCACTGTGCGGAGTTCTATTCCACAATGCTGTGTGCAGTATTACTCCGCACAAGGTTGGATTATCGATTCTATCATAATATTTCAAAAAGTTTAATTTTACATTTTTTTTATTCTTTTATCAAACGGCCTTCTTGGACGATGCTTTAAGTATTGTCTTTATTCAGTCTGTTTCGACCAAATGACTGAATATCTTTCGACACCACAATTGACCAAACTTATCACGTAATTCACTTGGATCATTTAAAACAGCTTAATTATATTAGTGTTGCTCATGGTCCAATCCAAAGATTTGGATAGCTTTGCGGTTGTTACCCACTTATGCATTTGATATTTGGCCCTATCATTTCACCTAAGCCCATACCTAAGTTCCTCTGTTTAACCCCGCTTGCCAATTACTGCTAATGTGTGAAAACGATTGAAGCAGCCGTGTTTCTTGGGAAGAACAGATTCCGTCTTTTGGCTTTGTGTCCTTCATTTGGCGATCTGTTCTTTTTCTTTTATTCTTAGCCTTTGTGGTTAACATATCTAAGCTTCAATCCTTCTCCATCCTCAAGTCCTTCATGGGCTGTTTTCAATTGGAGCAACCGGTTTTGGGAAAGTGTTGGTTTGTGATCTTAGTCGGATTGTGGTGTTCAACAATACTGAGCCCGGTTTCTTGGTTCAATTGGAGCGTGCTTCTCCTACAAAATTATTTGCACCACCAGTTTTCAGTCTCTTTTTCTCTATATATCTCAAGTTATAATCACCAAGGATTTCATTAATATCACTAGATGCTAATAGTATCACTGTAAATTCATTGTAAGCAGATCTTTTGTAGTGGGAGTGACACCCTTCTACTCTCGGGTTTATTGAAACTGTATATTCATGGGAAAATGGTTTTCGGGACCTTCAATTAGAATTGGATGTTGCATCGATATAATCAGTGAGCAGCGACTTCAAATTTGAAGATGAGCATACTAGATATAGAGACGTGACGACTAGAAATATCTAGCTCAACAGCAGATCAACAATTAACGGAAATGGGTTCAATTGTGCTCCAATTTCAAACCATGTCTTTGGACTCGGAAATCTCTCGCCTTCCACAAGAGATCTTGGTAGAAATCCTCTTAAGGCTTCCAGTCAAGTCCCTGTTAAACTTCAGGTGCGTTTCAAAATCATGGCTTTCTTTGATCTCCAGCCCAAACTTCATCAAAACCCATTTACAAAATTCAACCAAAAACTGGAGTAACACCCACCATAGAATCATGTTAACCATTTATGACAAGTCTGATTACTTCCTCAATCAATTTTCTTTACATTCCTTGTTGTTTGACCCATTTTCTGATGCAATTAACATCGATGATCTAATGAAAGTTCCATGGAACTCAGTTACAGTTAGGGTTGTGGGTTCTTGTAATGGGCTGCTTTGCATTGTAGTAGGCGGTATACATTTGTTGTTATTGAACCCAACTATAAGAAAAGCCAAGCTGGTGCGTGATTCGGGGATGGAAATGAAATCTGATCGTTTGTTTCAATATGGTTTTGGTTTTGATGAAGCCAATGATGATTATAAGGTAGTGGAAATTTGTTTTGACTTTGAAAACAAGATTGCGCTTCAGGCAATTGTAATGGTTTACAGTCTCAAGACCGATTCTTGGAAAAGGATCGGTGACCTTGAGGGTTACTTTACGATGGGGCGTTACTTTACAATGGGTACTTTTGTGTTTAGAATGGGTCCCGGTACTTTTGTGAATGGCAAGCTTCATTGGCTCAGGAGTCGTTCCAAGGGCCGGACTTCTACACCTGGCAAAATCGTTTCCCTTGATATAGAGACAGAACTGTATGGAACAATTGAGCAGCCTCATTGCCGTGGTTCGGAACCGACTTTAGGCTTGTTGGGAGCATGTCTATGTGTGCTTCGAAGTAATTGGACTCATGGGGATTTGTGGATTTTGAAGGAGTATGGAGTAAATGAGTCTTGGACTAAAATGGCTAGCATTCCTTACATAGATGATCCCACAAACTACCCGGAAATGAGAACACTATACACGCTTAATAATGGTGAAGTTTTGTTATCATTTGGAACATTGTTTGTAGTTTTCAATCCAAAAGACCGAAGTCTGAGGTATCCTATAATTAATGATTCCAATTACTGGTTTGATGCGACGATTTATTTTGAAAGCTTAGTTTCGCCAATTGCAATGGATAAACTAGAGGGACAACATCTGTAATAATGCAGGAAAGGTAATCCAGTGATGTATCAGTGATGTATTATTTCTACATAAAGTTCTAATCGTATGTTCTAAAAAGATGTCGCCTTGCAATATTTCCTAGTCCTTCTGGTTTTGTTATTGGTAGATTGTGCAACTTATTCCTGAAGGAACAATATATGTGCAGAATAGATTTAACAAAATGGAATTGTTTAAAGTGTCTACGATTCTTTGATTCACTTGCTTATATAGCTAAATGCACAAATGAATAAACAAAATTGCATGACAAATTCTTTGTTTCATGGAAATTGGGTCTTGGGGTGACTATGAAGCATTGCAGGAGTTTTGAGGATGTCAAGTTGAGTGGTATCTCTTTATGATGGAACCGAGTATCCTACAGGTGCCTTCCAATATCTTGCAGATGTATGTATCATAACTGTTGGATACCTTTTTGTTGATTTTTGTATGAACGGTATTATTTCGATCCTTTGGCTTGTAATGAACTATTGGTATGAGAGCCTAGTATGCTATCTTAAGGTTTTATGCAATGACAACTGTTTCTCATGATAGTTATGGAATGGGATTGGATAATGCACAAACGCTTTCTTTGATTATGTGTTTTTAAGAAATAAATCCTTTTTTTTTTTTTCTCAGAAATTGATACAAGAATAGCATGGAAGAACTCTATTTTACGGATAATAGAAGCTGTATTCTTGGCATGATAAATTTGAAGTCAACCTCATACAAATCCATTGAATAATTTATATGCATGCATGAAGTATTGATTGTACAATATGATGGAGACCATGTGATTGATTCTCGTAGGAGTTTTTGTTAAATTATGGAGCCTAATTATTGTCGTTGTGTGGAGTCAATACACAGATCAACGATTTTTCCCCAATTTTCTTATAAATGGGGAATCGTTATTAGGATTTTGTATTATTATCAAAAGATAGTGTGGTTAGAGAAAACAGAGTGTAAGATTCTTTTGTTATAATATATCTTGCATGTTGTTGTATGTCTATTTTCTTTCTACGATTTTAGTGCTCTTGTCGTATATGTCTATTTTCTTTCTACGATTTTAGTGCTCTTGTCGTATAGATTAGGGTTTTTGACTTCTCAACAGTTTTTGCATGATATTCTCTTCACCTGTAATAGTTTATAAAATTCATTTTGTAGGCCTGCAACTGTCCGTGGATGGAAGCTAATGAGGAGCATCTCTTAACAGTGCGATGAAGGAGAAACAACTACTTATTTTGGAAATTTATCTTATGTGTTACTGATTTTCTTTCCGTCTCTGGTAGATAGCATCCTTTTATATTAATATATTGTGTCACCATGGTGCATTGCTGATCCATGCTTTGAGGATTCATAACTATCAGCATTGTGTATGAATTTTCTGCCTTTTTTTTAGATAGATGTCTCTTTAAATCTTCAACCTATCATTTTTGTAGCACTTTGGTCCCTTGTCGACTGAATTGCTCAAGATGCCGTAAAATATTTAAACTAAAAGGAAATGGAAAGAAAAGCAATCACTACAAGATTGTCAATACCAACAACTATCGCACACTAAGAATGGTCGATTGTTGTCGTATTTCCTGCTACGAGAATCACAATCTCTAGGTGCTATTTAAAATCTACGGCTACTATCAGGGACGGACTCAGCATTGAAGTTCAGTCCGAACGGACGTAAACCGGTCAACATATATATTATTATGTTAAAAATAATATCAAACTCAACAAGTGCCCTAATGGTAAAGATTTCAATCATTTTTAAGGATAGTTACGAGTTCAATTCCCCTTCCCTATTGCCATTAATTTTGGTAAAAAATGTAAAGTGGTAAAAATTAGAGAATTAAAAATATATGAATTGCAAGCTAGAGAATCGAACTAGAGATATCTCATAAGAATTGCAAGTTCTAACAAACTCAATTGAATGAAACGTTTAAAAATAAAATAAAATAACAGTTATACAAGTTAAAAGATTTATCTATTGTCAAAAAAAATAAAAAAAATAGTTCCCGATGGATCTAGCACATGTGACAGCAAGGTTGGCCGGATGTTGAGTCCGCCCATAACTAATATACTTGTATAATCCTTAGCTGTCCATATCTGATCCCAAATCTCACCCATCAATTTAGTGACCTAATTTCATTGAAAGTTCAATAATCGTAGAAATTTGCCTTGTTCAGATTGAAATGTATTATTTAAAAGTTGACTTTTAAGTTTTGTAAAACACGCTCTAAGCAATTCACTTATTATTATTATCATTAAAAAATCAATTTAAACTTACACATTCCTAAAATCTAATTTTCAACAATTGTTTCTCAAAACAAAACCTTTCATAAACTGAAAAAAATATTTATTTTATAACTTACATATTCAATTAAATTCACTTAAAATTAAACCTTTTAAGCTTAGCCAAACATCCTCGGGTCCAGAATCCGGTAGGTAGAGAGACCCGAACCGTCTTCTCCGCCCGCCCCATTTTTCTGTACGGATATCCATCCCCGTAGCGGCAACTAGGGTTTTTGCTTCTCTCTCTACACTCCAGTAATTTCCAGTGTACTTGAAGTAGCATATGCCAAAATCCACACATACAGAAACAATATAATAATGCTATTATCATAATTTCATCCAGATTAATCGAAGAGAAGAAGAAGAAGAAGAAGTGAAGAACAGAGAAGAAACTAATATGGCGAAGACAAAACCAGGCAAGAAGGACCTCGATTCCTACGGTATCAAAGGCACCAACAAAATCGTCAGACGTATAAATTACTCTCTCTCTCTCTCTTCCTCTCAATTTTACTTTTTGTTATTCTTCATATTTAAATCACTACACACTCACGTGAGTTCAATTTTATTTTTCTTTAGTTTCTTTTTACTTCATTGAGAGAGAGGGATAGACCTGACATGCTATTGCATGCCACCGTATGAGTACTTTCTTTTTGCCGCGTCTGGGGAGGGAGTCTGGTTTTTGGGGTGGGATGTAACGACCACTTTGGGCAAAAGTCATCCTTGGCTTGCAAGGGAAAGGTGCCCAAAGTGCTTACAAACTCACAAGACGGCCTTCTTCTGGAGTTTTTTGGATCCTGGTTCCTTCCTAGAGATGGTTTGTCGAAGTTTATTTTTCATAGTTTCTTTCAATTGTAATTTACTTGTACACGTGCATCTACATTGGTACACATGCCTAAGTGCTTGTTTATACATGTGTGGTTGATTGGCTTCCTTTGACTTCACTGATATTTATATGCTCATGCATTACACTAACATATAACAAACATAATATATACTGTCAGGTAATTAAGAATGCAGAATCTATATGGATATATCAATGGCAGGTCTCACTAGTGGAATAAAGATCTCTGTTTTGCATAGTTTGCTAGAGTTAGATTTTTGAAGTATGTAGAAATTGGGTGTTTATGCAGCTGGAGATTGTGTGTTGATGAGACCATCAGACACAGACAAGCCTCCTTATGTGGCGAGAGTGGAGAAGATTGAGGCTGATCACCGGAACAATATTAAAGTAAAGGTTCAGTGGTACTACCGCCCCGAGGAGTCCATCGGGGGTCGCAGGCAGTTTCATGGTGCCAAGGAACTCTTCTTGTCTGACCACTATGATATGCAAAGTGCTCACACCATTGAAGGCAAGTGCATTGTGCACACTTTCAAGAACTACACCAAGCTCGAGAACGTGGGGGCTGAGGATTACTTTTGTAGATTTGAGTACAAGGCGGCTACTGGAGGGTTCACTCCAGACCGCGTTGCTGTGTGAGTTTTCAGAAATTGGTCGTTGAAGTGTGGAAAAATGATATTTTATAGTTTTTATTTAATATCAGAATACTCTTTGTGGTTTTTTTTTCTGTAGGTATTGCAAGTGTGAGATGCCTTATAATCCAGATGATCTCATGGTGCAGTGTGAAGGGTGCAAGGACTGGTGTGTACACGTAATTTATACACTTCAAATGCATATTATATGTTCTGTGATTGAATAAAATGATGTGCTGTGATGTACTTCGATCCACTAATTTAAAACTAAGTAGGAATTGGTGCTGACGTGAAATTTCTTCTATAATGATAATGATGTATCTTTACTAAGTTCTTTTTTCCCATTTATTGTGTTCAAGTTGCTGGATCTGTAATTGGAAGTGTTAAAGTTAGTAAATTGGTGTCATGATGTTTGGGATAAGACTCATCTAATTTATGACATTCTTTTCTTTTCTTTTTCTTTTTCCTTTTCTTTTATTTATTATCATGAATAAAATTACTATTTTTCATTTTAATTGGGTTTTCCTTTTTCCAGTTTGTAATGTAGTAATTTTCTCCTTTTTCAATATGCAGATGAATTGCAATGGATGAAGCAAAATCTACTAAGACTTATTCCGCGGAGAATAATTTGAAGAACGTTGATTTAATCAACTGTGCAACGCCTTGGGTTGGAGGTTATTTTTTCTCTGCTAATTATATGTTTCTTTTCATTCTAAGCTAGCGTAATTTTTTTCCTGTTTATTTTAGGCAAATAGGTTTGACTTTTAGTTTATGGTGGAAATCAGGGGGCATAGCTCGTTCTCCAACTGAATACTATAAAGTTATATGGTAAAGCTTTTGTTTTGGCTCAAAAAATATTTTTGTCTTAAAAAAAGATTGTGTCTTTGGTTCTAAGGATGTTCTATATTGATGATTGTGAATTCACTTGCTTATTCCAGGTTAATGATTTTAGTTTAAGGTGGAAAAGTTTATCAGCATGCATTGTTATTTGTAGAAAATCAGACATATGGCGAACTTGTTTTATTTTTCAATAGATATGTCTTTATATAACTAGCAAAGGTTGCACTTTTTTATTCCGAGGGACCCCTTTGTTGGTGATTGTGGAACTATTCAATTTGGAATCTATTTTTATTTTAATGGTAAAAGTTGTGTTGTGGACGTAGATTTTAATTCATGAGAAAATTCAAATGTACCGTTGAAAATTAGCGTCTTTTAACACTGATTTATTTGGGAAAGTTTATGTGAGAGTGGAAAATGGGTAAAATTAATTCTTATAGTTTATAGAATTTTATGAATGTACATATGGATTAATGTGCATAAGAGCTGTATGATCATATTCTAATATTTTGCTGTGCTGCTAGTTATGTTGGAAAATCTTTCTTTTGATTTAAGCTATGTGTTCCAGGTAGAAGTTACAGTCTTCTTTATTTATATATTTTGATAAGGACAAGTCCAAGAGATTACAAACTCGAAATCTTTGAAGAGCAAAATAGATTTATTTACTTCCCTATTTTCAATTGATTGAAGAACGATTTTAGGAGTGTGATTGATACTTGAATAACTACATTCCTTTTACTAAAATCATTTTATTATGCTGTGTATTTAAAGATGATCATGCTGATGAGTTTCTGCATCTGCAAAATACTGTTGATGATACTTTTCCCTTGGGAGATGCATTTGAGACTCAATTGGTGAATCTTGCTGGTGAAACTCAAGTGGTGGATCATGTTGGCGAAATCCAAGTGGTGGATCACGTTGGTGAAACCCAAGTGTTGGATCACGTTGGAGAAACCCAAGTGTTGGATCATGATGGAGAAACCCAAGTGTTGGATTATGATGGAGAAACCCAAGTGTTGGATCATCCTGATTGCATGGAGGAAATTATGCACACACAGTTAGTAGACGAGTGCAATGTTAAAGATGGCACTGGTAGTGATGATGAAGGAACATATATAACCCAAGTGTTATGTGAGATAGGGGAATTATCTGATGATGATTCTTATCAGAGCGAGGTTGATTGTTCAATTCACAAGGATGATGAGATTGACATTGATCGTTGTGAACAAGGTGGTGATGTTTGTAAGACACCAGCAGATGCTTTGAGTAATGAAGAGAATCATTCAGGTTTGGGTCTATCGAAATATAGTACTATACTTTTGGTTATTGATCATTTTTTTTCAAGCTTAAAAATATTACTTATAAGTAACTAAGTTTTAAAATAAGCAATTTCTTTTATTAATTAAGATTGAAATAATGAGTTACTTTGAATGAAATGTAACTTAAGAGTTACTTTCAGTGTATGTTTTTTTTTTTAATTTTTATTTTAACATAAAGTAAGGTACAAGTAGCATATCTGCACAATTTTAGAAATAAATAGTTACTTAAAAGTAACTTTTACCTTTTTAAAGCTTAACCAAGCATAATGTTCTATTCAGATGATCCCATTCCATCTATTCCCCCCACAATATTTTTACCATTTCAATGATGTTATTTTGCTGCATTCTTGATTGTGCAACTATGAAAAGACGAGAGTATAAATTGTAAACCAGGATAAACTGTCCTTTCTAGTCTTCAGTGAGCACTCATGGGAGCATTGCCCCTTATTGATTGGAGACCTTAAAGAATAGGGCGCATTCTTTTCATCACCTTATCTTCTGGGCCCGACCATAGTTTTCTTAATTATTTTAGATGCTGATATTAATTCTTCGTGTCCATTTTACATTCACCAAGGAAAGTTTCAAGAAAATTGAAAGAAAGAAAAGGTCCATGGTCAATGATTAACCTTGATGCTTTTTCCTTTGTACTATTTTGGACTATAACCTATGCTCTTCGTATGCCCGAAATGGGTGCTTAACTTCGTGTCCTTTTTTTTTTTTTTGAGATGAGGTTTGTAGATTGATAAGATTTAGAGTGAATATGGTTAAGATGCTATTGCTAGCTTCAATCTGTTAGCAATAACTTGGTGTTGTTCAGGATCTGGCCACGGTGGATTTACATCACTGCGTGTTGCATCCGTTAGGGCCTCTGGTTTGGCAGCTCGTATGAAGGCTTCTCAAGGAAATAATGGCAAGTCATGTTCTAGTAAAAGTGAAGATTCTTCTCTGGACCATCAACCAGTTTTGCAAGATGATATACCTCATATGAGAAATTCTCCCGAATCTGGCAGGGAAATTATTGATGAGCATATTGTGGAGGAGTACAATGAAGATGGTAAGGAAACAATGAATGAAAACAGGTTCAAAGTTGGTAGTACGACTGCAAGGAAACTTTTTAATGATGATAGAATTGAGGAAGTTAGACAATCAGATGCAGGCCAGAAGCACACAGACGATTCAGCAAATTTGTTGCTTGCTTCTGAAAACTGCTTGGCTGGGATAAGTTATGCCAATTCTCAGGAACCTGGAGAGTTATCACAAGCCAATGCACTTGAAGTTGTCGACAGGTTTCTCATGCTTAATGTTGATGAGCATGAGAAGGAATTTGACATTAGAACAGCCTCAAGGAAGAAGTCAGAGGTTGGCTCAAGTGCAAAAGGAACTCGTCGTCTGGCCACCAGCGTGTCTTTGAAAAGCATGGGTGGAGAACATGGAATATATGATTGGGATGATAATTGTGAAGATGAAGGAGGTGGTGAGTTTTTTCTGAAGAAAAAAGAACTGTTTTTCGATGATGGAGGCACAAAGCATAGACCTTTTACTGAACTTAGGAAGTCCAGAAATCATGGTGACGAAGAGCAGCAATCTGACATTAATAAAAAATTAGCAGGCTTAGTGTGCTCTGATTCAAAGTTAATGTTGCATAAACTGAGAGCGAAGGGCCAATCACTGAAGGACAAAATGGGAAATTTCGCGACAAATCTTGCCATGAATTTGAGTGAACAGTTAAATGTGGTTTCGGGTGACAATGATAATGGTGCCAACAAAGATATGCTAGACGTGGTGAGCATAGGTCCTGACACTCAAATGGCTGCTGAGGCAATGGAAACTTTATGTTTTGAGTTGCATTTGACTGATGGTAATGGTGATGGCTTGAACCAAGGTGCCCAAAACATGAGAAACGATACTTGCAAAAATCAAGCAAGTAATAAAGCAACACATCGAGAACAAGAATTCAACCGGAAGAGAACACGTTCTTCAAATGCTGGAGCTGTTACAAGACAAACCAAATCATCAAAGACGACTAGTGCCAAATTAAGTAATGCAGAGCTAGGGAAAACCGATCGAAGGAGAGCTGAGTCAGGAGACAATGTTGCTTCATGTGGGAAAGTATGCTCAAGTACTCTTGCTCCCAAAATTGTCGAGCAGAAGAAGGAAAGAAGAACTCGGAAAAGCGTCATCAAGATTGATGGACCTCTTCCCACTGAAGAAACACATCATATTTCTCAAAAAAAGTGTTGCTTGCAGGATCAACTTGGATCTATCACGCCTGTAGCTCATCGAACTAGGAAATGTACAGATTTGAATAGATCAAAAATCGCCGGAAATTACTCAGTTGATTCTAGAGAGGAGATAAATGATTTGATAAGTGGTCATGTCCTTAGAAGGACGAGGACTGCAAGTGCCAGAGTTAAAAGTGCTAAACTGGGTAGCATCAAGAAACTTGGAGAACTGAGATCAATTGGAGATAAGCAATCAGGTACTAAATGTTCTGGGACATCAGGTGCTTCGGGAACTGATGCATTAGGGAATCTCAGAGGAGGAAGAACTCGACTAAAATTTTCGATTGTTGCACAAGAAGCTGACGCTCAATGTAGTGCAAAGTTAAAAAGACCAATAACTGATACTACTTCAAGGAATAATGCCACTGGTTGTAATTCTGTTCACGTGACTGAGAGAGCAAGTCCAGTTAATGGCGTTATGGCCAAGAAATCTAAACAATCTGATGGAAAAAGTGACACGGAGATCAGAAGATCTGCTGAAGAAGCAAATGGCAGAGTAGAAATGTCTCCTAGAGAAAGAAATCCAATATCTGCTTCTGCTTCTAGTACTCCTGCTACTTGTACAAGACCAATAAATAATGTATCACCTATCTGTATGGGGGAGGAATATCACAAACAGTCTTGCAGGAAGAACCTGTCAAAGTTGTCTCTTATGAAAGAAATCAATAGCCTGATTAGCAGTGCACCAAGACCATCGAGTCCGATGAAAGACTCCAGGAAGAGGAGAGATGTTGCAAATGTTCGAGTCTTGTTTAGCCAACACCTGGATTCGGATGTTATCAAACAGCAGCAGAAGGTTCAAAATGTGATTTATTTGCTTGCATTTGTACAAATTAAAAGATTAGCAGTTCATTTTCTTGTTATATTTTTGTCACAGATATTAGCTCGACTGGGGGCTTCAGCTACTTCTTCTGTTTCAGATGCTACACATTTTGTAGCAGATGAATTTGTCCGCACTAGGAATATGCTAGAAGCAATTGCTTTTGGCAAACCAGTGGTCACACACTTATGGCTGGAATGTTGTGGACTAGCTAATTGTCTCGTTGACGAGAGAAATTACATACTGAGAGATGCAAGAAAAGAAAAGGAGTTTGGATTCAGTATGCCAGTTTCTTTAGCAAGAGCTTGTCAACATCCACTGCTACAGGTAAAAATCTTGCTCGTTAAACATAGATATAATATTTGTGAACTTCCTTCTCTCATAATCGTGGTGCAGGGACAAAGAGTCTTGGTAACCCAAAATACAAAGCCTGGAAAAGACATTCTGTCAGGCTTGGTCAAGGCAGTTCATGGTCTGGTGCGTATTCCTCCTGGACTGTTTTCTTTTTTTTTTTCTCACAAACTCAAATCCTCTCTTTATCTTACGGATATACGAGATTTTTCCTTTTTAATTGTTTATCTTACCTTACCTTATCTTATTTTTTAACTTTTTGTTGTGTGGGTGTGGGGTGGGGGTGAGAGGGTTGAATATGTTATACTAATTCTGGTTAAAATGCTTGTCAGGCGATCGAGAGAGTTGGCAGATCCGTGTTGAATGATGAAAAACTTCCTGACGATCTTTTAATTCTGTCTTGTGAAGAAGATTATGACATTTGTGTGCCTTTTCTTGAGAAAGGTTGACCTATTCTTCTTTAGCATACTTTTCACTGATAAATATATGTCCTGATCTTATTTTATTATTTACTTTGTCCACAGGCGCGGCTGTTTACAGTTCAGAGCTGCTACTTAATGGAATAGTTACTCAGAAACTGGAGTATGAAAGGTTGGTTACTTTGCACTTACTGCTTGGACTTTTAGTTTGAATTGAAGCTTTCTGATGGGAAGATAGCATTTTACCATTAGTAAATTTTTATGACATAAATGTTTATTTATTGGATGGGGTATTACGCAGAAATCCAATTAATGTATTTTAGTTCAGTATCCAATTCTATGCCGTTGGCCTATTATCTCAACCTTTCAAGCGGAAAGGATGAGGAATTTGTGCCTAGGGAAGAATGTCCTTACATTCCTGCATATATGTTGTTGGGATTGGTCAGTGTGCATGTATTTTAAATCATGGGAAGCATTAATGCGTATTTTGTGTTGGCAGACATCGTCTCTTTGCCGATAATGTCAAAAGGACGCGTTCTACAATATGGGTAAAAAAGAAGAACCAGTATCTTCCTGTGACTAAATGCAAATAAGGTCACTTTTCCTCTTTACTTTTTAATTTATTCTTTTTTTTTTCTACCTGACACCCCGGATACCATCCTTGTGGTTGTGAGCAAATATTTGTAAATTAAGAGTATATTTCTTGTTCATCACATTTGATCTGTAAGTTCTGGAGTACCCAACTCATTTTAAGTACACACCACTGTATAAAATGGTTGTTTCTTCTTCACTGTGATTTTGGGGTTCACCATTCTTGTTTATGACTTCATTAGTTGCGGGTACAAGTGTTTCCTATATTATTCTGGACGAGGATTAAAGCAGAAAAATATCATAGAACCAGCACGCGCACTATATTTTTCCTACAAAGTGCATTTTGGTGTAACATTTTCTGTTTGCTTGTTATCATTAACAAAGAAATTCGACTTCCATATGGAAAATATTGTTAAAAAATCTCGACTGTAACATTTCTTTAGATAATTGCAGTTTCTTTAGTTCATCACGAGAGAACTATAATTGTTAATGCATGCACTTCTCATAACAATAACAATGCCAGGAGACAACAATGGACAGACCATGCACACATTGTAGGGAACGAGTCTACTTTAATTAACGTTAAAAGTTATAAGGTGGTAGCGCATCCCACATTTATTCGATGATGCAGTTTGAAGTGATCGATCAAAATTTGCTCAAGATTGGCCTCGTCGCTACCAATAGCGCATACCCTTGTTCGCGAGCTGGGAGATCACTCTATTTTCATTGTGGCGAAGTACTATATTTAAAAGAAAGAGGATGTAATTTTTTGTTTATATTCTCATCTTCCACAAGGTCAATGAATGGGAATCGCAACTTTCCATAATCCAACAATCTATGCAAATCATATCATATCTCAACTAGGCATTTATCTTCCAGGCTTTCATGGTTAAAAGTACTAGAAAGAGCAGAAATATCAAATGACAAGAAAAGGTATAGCAAAAAGCACAACCCAATATAATCACTTTGTTATAACGATATCAAGTTCATCATTATTGAAACAAAGATTCGTGCAAAATACCAATACACGAGTTAAAAGAGATGGACGACAAGAATGTCACTCACTTCATCTTTGCCTCGGTGAACAAAACATGACGGTTCACACGAGGGTCATACTTTCGGAACTCGAGTTTTATTTGACTGCTTTGAAGCCTTTTGGTCTTCTTTACCACATAGAAGAATCCCGTACCAGCGGCTGAAACAAGCCTCACTAGCATTGCACCAGCTTTCTTCTTCTCGCCCATTGTTACTTTCGAATGTCAAAATACAGCAAATTAAAATCGAATCAGATTCCCCAATACGAAGAAACCAGCTTGAAGAAGCTTGACTTATGGGTTTATAACCACTCGGGCACAATGTTGTGAATTAGAAATTGTAATTCTATTCCACCGATAACAATCCATTAGCACAAATAAATAAAGACGGAAAATTTATAAAAGTTCGTTTTAATGTGAGACACATGTTCTTTCACCATTATAGAAATCCACTACGACGAAAAGAAATTTATAAGAGAAAATCACACAATATCTTCTTTAACCTATCTTTCTCTCTTTTATGACAAAAATAATCCAAAAGCCTAATGACAGCTCACTTTTACGAGATCGATCTGCGGACAGACTCCGCACAGCAGCAACAAATAAGCTCAAGAACTTAACACACGGCATCACTCTCCCGTTACAGGATTGTAATAAAGGTGACTTCTTTTTAATGTACGTGTAACAACTGATATCAAACTGGGTACTATAATATGAATTTTGGATATTCGACCATAAGGAGGGCTACTGTCACTATAAGACTGATTTTGTACAGTAACCGAGCTGGGAAAAGGAGTTGTGATCGTCAATTTTAAGGTTGAGTTTTAGTTTAAGTGGTCGTAACATGTATTGATATACACAGTACTATAAACTGTAAATGCCTATGCGAAAAGCCTCTTTGGAGCATTACATCAAACAGTTGGTACACCAGTTCACAAATTTCAAATCTGAGCGTGTGTGGGTTAACACGTTATGAAACATATACATAAAAATATAACATAAACATACATACAAATACAGAAAGATAAACGAGGGAAAGGAGAGAGTATTACCAGTGTGAATTTCTTCTGTAGAGAGGGATGGTGAAAGTTTGACTAGTTTGTTTTAGGGTTACTTATAAAGTGCAGCTTCACTCCGGTTTCGCTAAACTGTTATGTCCGGTTTGTACTGTAATCGTTACTACACTTTATTATGTTAATTGAGAAACGTTGTTTTATTTTATTTTTCTGAATCTTTCATTTTGAAGTAAAATTTTCTTAGTCGTCTTATTGAAACGGCCAAAATTATTCTCTAATTTAATCGAAATCGAATTTCAGGTCTGAAAATCCTAAATCTTTGCCGTTCTAGTTCCTCTTCAAATCAATTTCATAAATTGAAATATTTTAGACATATCACATGGTTGATAATGCCGTGTCATATGAACCTTATCCCGATGTAGAAGACATTATAACACATAGTATTTGATCACAACTTACACAACTAACATTATCAACCACAAATTAGAATCAAGGTTGACTTGGAAATGAACTCATAGAGAGAGAGTCGTAACATTCTTCTAATTGCATGTTAATTATATACATCCACAATCAAATTCATTTACTTATAATGTCAACACGCTCACATTAAATATGTTACATTACATTGCATAAAATAAGTTCTCGTGTTCACAGTGAAAAGTCTTATCTTACTTACTTGAAGAAAATCATATTTATGATTCTTACATTTGGGGAGAACCATAAGTAGGTTTTCATAGCACATCAGCAAGTGGACAGTCTTATCATGTCCGCTCCTAGCACATTAGCAAGTGGAGAGTCTTATCATTTTCACTGTAGGCAGGAGAACAATTTCGTACATGTGGGCAGGAGAACAATTTTTTATATTGCATATTATTAAGTAATCTCCTTTTATATATATGGACAAACGACACAATAAAAGTCACATTTTACGGGAACTAGTAACAAAACGGCAACACACTACAATAGGTTACTAGTCGTTCAACGTCTTGCGCGTTCTGGTCACAATGTGAGTTCGATTTCAGTTGGTTCTTAAGCCCCTATTTGTCTACCATTAATCTAAAATATTATTTGCTATAGTAAGATTCCCCACCACACATTCTCCTAATAAAATATTCTACACACAAATCAATAAAGTTACTTTAAATTTCAACCACACATTCTCCAAAAAATACTATTCATTACATCATTCTTCTCCAAATAATGGGAGACAAACACACCCTAAATTTAACTT
>CAIGRL010184092.1:0-13389 GCA_903798325.1 Fraxinus xanthoxyloides | reverse complement strand
TGATAGTGGAAGACTCCTGGAAACGACAAGTCGGAGGTGACTGAGATGCTCGTACCTGATAGGCTAAAAATATTTAAGACAATGAAACTCGAATTTTTGTTTTAAATCAAATTCAAATATTTTATTTTACACTATTTAAAAGGAGTCCTACATAATAGTCAATGAGTCATAGAACAGTTGAAAATTAAGTATTTGTTGGAATCTTAGTGAATGCAAAAAAGCAGCGATATTAGAATAACTAATTTCTTCTGTGCAACAAAAATGGTGATAATGGTGTGCGTATGCGTGTATTTTGAAATATTAAAACCTTTAACTAGAATGTCACTAAATTACTTTCAAATGAGACACTGAAAGAAAATTCTGCGAAACTTTGATTTTTCCTATTTTCAAGACCCTTTAATCGGGTAAACCCAGCTTAAAGATGAGGAAAATAATTCATTTTTAGAAGATTTAGATCAATTGAAATTTCTCATCGAGGGAAGTGGATATCCATATCTCATTCATGTATATTATTATTATTGGAAATATTTAAATTATTAGAAACAAAGTTCACCACTCAAATTTTAAAACATCAACATGATATGTCTCGTCTCACACCAACGTTTAAACGAAATAACTCAAATTCTAGATGAAAAATTGCAGGGGAAGAAGATTGTTTATTACTTTCCACTCAACAAATGAGCCTCAAAGAAAAATGAACAGGCCCTAGACAATATATGGTCCATGTCTTCAAGGAATAAATAACAAATAACATTAACAATGAAAAAGATGGACTGATTTCAGTATTTTCTTGATAAAGAAATATGCTTTTTCTCTCTTTTTAAAAAAAGGAAGATGAAATTTGAGAATTGAGATTGTCTTTATTCGATGGTTGCTGGTAGGTATTGTGGATTCTTGCCTTGTTATTTCCATTCAATTCACATATTTTAGCAGATAAAAGTCATGTAGGACCCTTTTTTGCCCTGCTTTCCCATCAGCTTCCAATTATAAAAAGTACGATAATGTTATGTGTACATAATATTATCCATAAAAGTATCCATAATTAACACATGTTTGCCCCTATTAAAGTCATGTACCATCCTAAAAAGTAATATGTTACTTGTAAATAATTCCATGTACACGATGCACCAAGCCACCAACTTGATGGTGTGGACACCATCGTATATATAAAATTATGTATACCCAGACAACCCCTTATAAAATATTGTCAGTTTTGACTTTGTTTCTCTACTTGTTTCATTTGTTTCTCATTTGAGAGTGAAGACTTCAGTTACAGAGAGAGAAGAAACAGAATCTAGGGTAAAATCAAGAACCCTTATCTCCATAAAGGCGACTCATTTTCCCTTTTATTCTGTAATTCAGATTGTTAATGTCAAGATTATTTTTTATTGGGTTCTTTTGTTCAAATTTGGTAAGTTTGTTTTCATCATTCATGCTCAAGAAAGATCTTTGCGGATTTATGGGTGCAGAATATTTGGTTTATTGAACTTCATATGCTTGCTTCTACAATTTAATGCTGCTTTGTGAATAAGTGATTTTAATCATATTTTCTTAGTTTTAACTTTTAAATGTGTTCGGATTATGAAGTCTGAGAGTCAAAATTCAGGAATATTTTATGAATCTTTTTGGGGGGTGAGAAAGTTCTTGGGATAAATGTCTGTGATAGAGGGTTTTTTTTTTCCTGATTTGTTGAATTTATCTTTTGAAAATCATCAACAAACAGAAATGTGAGTCAACATCAATGAATTAGAACGTCAATACTGATTACTTTAATTTTAATGTTGAACTAAGATTTTTGTTGGTCAAAGTAAATAACTTTAAATATTCATTTGCACGCACCTGTTGGAACATCAATTGCATTTTTTTCCTTGCGAAATCATTGTTGGTTCCCAGTCGTAGTTGACAAAAATAAAACAATTAAGTATAGTCCTCCATAATTCTGTGTATTTTATGAATAGAGCAGAAGCAAAATGTAATCTTTGATATTTAATGCTCGATTGAGAATAATTGACATAATCGCCCCTTTATTGTTTCTTGTTAATGATTTATTAAATATTTCCCTGTCTCGAGGAGTAATAAAGGTTGAAAAATTCTTGGTGTATATAATAAATGTACATAGGGGTGTCCAGGGTTCTGTGTACATTTATTATGTACAAGTGTTGCATCAGTCCTATAAAAGGGTTAACAGAATTTGTCCCGCTGTAATGAAGCCAACCTACAACCAGTTATCTTAGCACCCTGATAAACAAGAATGCTTAGAGGAAAACAGTGGCGAAAAGAAAAGAAACTTTTTTAATAATTTTGAAATCAAGATTCTATAATGATTCATACATGGGTAAATACATTTCCTCTGATGCTAATAGCTAAGTGTGAATGTAATATGAAAAAGCTTGGCAACGATTTATTGGAAATGGGACGTGCTTATACCTTTCTTAAACTGCTTGATTTATGAACTTTAGTTTCTGAGAGCACTTTATCTGCTCTGAAATTCTCCATCATTTAATGAATAATTATAAGCAGGAAGGGAGTGATATTCTCTGATAATGTCTGAAACATCCATGATGAGTAACAACGAGGCATGTAACCATTATCTGAATGGTATGAGCCCATCTGAAATTTCTGTACACTTCAAAGAGATTTATCCCGAATTTGGTGATCTCAATGTTGAAGAAGTCCTCCTACAACAGGTACTTCGGACTTATTCCAGCTACCTTCCTGGAAACCAGAGGATACACTTTCCAGGACGGTCCTGTTATCTGTTTCTCTATTATGAAGTTATTTGTCTGATTGATTCTATGTTCTATCTCAGGAAAGTGCATATCTATATATTCAAGCCAGTGGAAAGGCAAAGGTTACAACATCTGACAATGGCCAAACTAAAAATATGAGTCAGTTTTCAGCACAAGAGAGTGAATCACAATTAGCTCTTGATGAAGCCTTTGCTAGATCTTTGGAATTGGGGGATGAATTTGCCGACTTATATAGCTCTGAGCATGGTGGCATCGTAGCTGGTAATAAATTCCTGGCTTCATGTAATTTCAGTAATATAGCATGTATTTTCCAAAGTAGGTTTAAAACACTGGTGCTCACTGAACTTCTAGCGAAATTTCATGTTGACCATCAAGCTACATCTTGTTTCATGTTGGTCACTCAGTCACAAAACTTAAATCATTTGTTAAGATTTGGCAACTTTATCCATGTTGTGGTTTGACCCAAATTTTAGTGAGTATTGGAGTCTAAATTAGAGTGGTTTCAAAGAGATCAAAATTATGTAGGGGATCTTGATAAGAGGAGATCACTTATAGGGTATGTGTTTACAAGCTACTTTGCAAAATACAGCATTTTTGTCTATAACAGAAGCAGAATACATTGTCATTACAAGGCATGTAAGAAGGCTAGGTGGCTGAGAGAATTAATTGGTGAAATGAGTGAAGACTTGCAGATGTCTACATTGTTCTATAATAGTCAAAGTGCAATTTTCTTGACTAAGGATAAGATGTTTCACGAGAGGAATAAGCACATTGATATGAGGTATCATTTTGTGCGTGATGTGATTGCTCGTGGTGATATTATAGTGAACAAGGTTGATACCAAGGATAATCTTGTTGATATGATGACAAAACCACTTTACATTGTTAAGTTTGAACATTGCTTGAACTTAGTGATCAAACGTTTAAAACTATCATCTCACGTCGGTGGAGAGGCAAGCAATACTTATTGCAGAAGCCTTTTGTATGCAGGCATAGGTGTTTAGATATTCTTTGCTTGATAGCTACATATGGAAATCTAATAGTTCACTTGCTAAAAGAACTCTAGCTCCTTTTGGTATCGGTTTCAAATTTTAATTTTGGTTTTTAATTTTTATTTATTTATTTATTATTTTTTCATTTCCATATTGAATTCCTTTTTCACATATTAATGCTAATATTGAGAGTGACTTCTACATGAATTGCAGAGAGCTCAAGTTCAAATCCCAGGGAAATACCTGCCACGGTACTTGTGGAAATTCCTTCACCTTTCTGGGTGCGTATTTTGCATCTTAAGGTTAGAGTTCGTGTTATGATTCTTGGTTTGTTTGATTAAATGCAGACAGCGATTCAAAACACAAGGGAAGATGAAATTGATCCAGATACTATGAATTATGAGGTTGGTTATGTGAATGCATGCGTATTGTGTATTTTGTTCTACCCCAAAATTCTTTGCTCCAAAATATGAAATTATTTGCAGACCACGAGTCTTTTTTATGATGTTTACAGGAATTGCTTTCACTAGGAGAAGCTGTTGGCCATGAGAGCAAAAGACTTTCAAACGATCTCATCTCTCGTTTACCAACTTTTAAATACAAATCAGGGTTGTTCTCAAAGAAAAAGAAAAAAGAGGAGTAGGTGCTTTCTGATCTCAAATCTGAACCAATTGTGTACACATCGTATGTTAAGTGAAAAATGTTTCTCAACCCAGATAACAAGCTGATTAATGTTATGTGAGAGCAAGTTTGGCTAAGTTCAAAGAAAATTAGAACTAAACTATATAGAATTACTTTATGGAAGTATGTTTGTGAATTAAAAAATCTTTAAAAAGGACTAAAAAAACTCAAAAATCATGTTTGGCGAAAAAAGTTACCTATAAGTAACGTTTAAGCTTAATTGAACATGCTTGATTGTAGCTGTCGTTGGCTAGGTTCCAAGAAGTTGGAGATGTAGGTGTCAAGTATTTGATGGGAGACGAGTGTTTTCTATAATTCAATGCATTCATGGGCATGATAAAGTACATATAGGATACTCTAATACATTAAATGATATATAGCCCCATACACTGATTAGAAGAAAATAAACTTTTTGATGAGTTTTACGTGTTCTATGTCTGCGTTTTAGGTGTGTGATATGTTGTGCCGAGTACAAGAATGGAGCTAAGCTGATAACTCTGCCTTGTGCACACCAGTATCATTCAGGATGCATTATCCATTGGTTGAAACTCAATAAGGTGACGATAATTTGTCTGTCTTTTTCATTTTGAGAATTATTGACCCTTTTGTCATAATATTATTGAGCTAATGCATCTGCTTGAATTATCATCACAAGACGTAAAGAATGGGTACTGCATATGCATACAAAGGACGTTCGTTGAACAAACAAAAAAATGGATTGTATATTGGTTAGTAATGAATGTGAACTAAGCATTATTAATCAATTTCCAAAAAAAATGTAATGTTTAGTTTATGTAACACATTTCATACCTGTAACTACTCTTTATGTCGAACTGTAACTCTCTCTCGCTTTCTCACAGAATTGTCCTGTGTGTCAAGAGGAGGTCCGAGGAGAATAATGTGTGAAAGTTTCCTTGACAGAGTACAGCCTACGTTTCTCCTTCTTGCATCTACTTTGGCAGCATCATCGGATACTAATATTGGATTAATCCTGTTTTCAAGTTTACAAATTCTACTCTAAAATAATTTGTCTTGATTAAGTACTTGTTTGCGTATATAGCATAGGAGTTGCTCTTAGTAATTTGCAAGCATTATACCTGTACTAGTAACTGCCTTGTAAAGATTGTTTGCTGTGGATGTAAAATACCATATTGACTGTAACTTTGTGCTTGCTTGAGTCGATGGATGATGGTTATAATTATCTTCGCTTCCACTTCGCATATGATGGTTATTGTCTATCATCTCACAGTAATAGAAAGCAGATCAACCAAAAGAGGTACGATCAAGTATTTGCCACGTGGAGAAATCCTATATTCCATCCGTTTACTTGGCAAGGTGTGGATTTTCAAGTCATTACATGATAAGTCATATGCTTCTTGGGGTTTCGGGTTTTTAATGCCTAACTGTGATACAACATATGTCAACAAAATAGTCTAACTACACACATTATGTCTAAAAGTAAGCCCCAATTGGTGCGCTTTCTGGATTTCAAAAACTTTGTCATAATATTTAGATGTAAGATTTTCAAATTACGATATTCTAGAAGATTTGCACCAAACTGTTGATGTTTTTGAATTCCTGTCCATATTTACTCTTGCAAGAAGCTTTGGAGATGATTAAACCACAAATGGAAAATGGTACAGCAAACAGGAACCTAAGTACAAAATGGTAAAGGGAAATAAAACAGCCTGTACAAAGATTTATGCCATTGCCAGTTCACTTTCTTACAAGATCAAGCCACAACAGTGAACAAACTACTAGTCATAGCTTACAGCTATAGTCCATATTTTCATCGAGATCACTGTTAAAACAATCTGTTTTATACGTACTCATGGGCAATATCTCGTTCCATATTGTCTGGTAAGTGAAGGTTTTGTGAAAAATCTGATTCTGTTAGCTGAATCCATTATTTGCAGCAGCAGCAAACTTGGTAGTCGAAGCAATTTTGAAACTATTGCTTCTGCTTCCACCAACATTGCCTGGCCTCGCTTGTGAATGGCAGTTTCTAAACCCAAACCCGTCCCTATATACATTGCCACCGGCACTCTGTGCGGAATGGGACTGCTTGGGAATCCCATTCCCTTTAGTGTTATTGTTCATATCAGTTTCTGGATTATTAGTTGTTGTAAAGCTTGACTGCCTTGCGATGGTGGAGGTTGATTTTGCTGCAATACACCATTTCCACCCAACATATGCTGCTGTTTCTATTTATGTTGTTAATAGGTGATCTAAATTCCGTTGAATGTTCGAGGATTAGTTGAAAGATGTATTAATGAGGTATGAGAAGTTTTGAGGCAGCAATTGGGCGCCCTTATGGAGCATAGGTGCCATTTAAGGTGTTTAGAATCAATTTGGGATTGAAACTAGGCACCTAAGCGCCATTGGAAGCGCTTCCGGTGCCGCTTGCCTACCGCCCACTTACCACTCAAGCGTTTGCGTCACTCGTCTGGCGCGAGGTTGTTGCTTGAGCGGCAATATTATCCAAGGAAATTATGTTTCCTTTTACTAACGTGGTTTTTGATCTTTTTTCCATCTGAAACATGTTTTTTGAATCTTATATATACTCCACGAATTATGGCCTTGTTGAAGGTGGTTATGCAAGGAGCAAATCGAAGTCTAATTCCAGTAATAAAATTTATAACTATTGTAAGAAGAAGTGACACATAAAGAAGGATTACTATAACTTGTAAAATAGAGAAAAAATGACTGCTGATCAGAAGAGAAAGCAACCAGAAACTTCTGGTAAAACCTATATCATACAAAATTGCTATAGTGGTGGAGAACTTTTGGTTATTTCTAATGGTGACTCCAAAGGTAATGAGGATTGGATTTTCTATACAACTTTCACTTTTCATATGTGTCCTAATTGGAATTTGTTTTCAATATATATAATAGTTCCAAAAGTTGTGGCAATGAGTAATAATGAACATTGTAAGATAGTTGGTATTGGAATTGCCAGAATTAAAATGTTTGATGGGACATTTAGGGCATTTGATGAAGTGAAATAGGTTCCAAATTTGAAGAGAAACCTTATCTTTTTTAGTACTTTTGATTCAAAAAGGTACAAGTATGCTGGTGACTGGGAGCCCTAAAGGTTCATAAAGGTGCCATGTGTTACAGGGATGGAGAAGGTCCCAATTGTATGCCTTACAAGGTTCTACTGAATCATTGGTGACCAATCAACATTAATTAGGAACTTTGGTTGATATTTAGTTTGGTACAGTACCGTTGGAGTTTGGTGAGGTATATGTTGAAGAATACATCTTAATCGAGTTTAGAAGTTATATGTACTTTCATTTTGTCATCACCACCTATGGTGTCATCGTATTCAATTGCTAGAAACAGACCCAAAAGAGATATTATGCAAAGGTACTGGGAAGCTGATCTAGTAGCCTATGCTTTAAATGTGGATGAAGATATTGACTTTAGCAAAGGACCTTCAACAGAAGTAGTTTGCTGTATTGATTCTGTTACATGATATATTTTTGTCTTGTTTGGTAATTATTGAGTAATTTATGATTTTGTTGCTTGTGGTGATAATTCGAGCAACTTTGGTGGTCGAGGTAATTCTATTCAGCAGTGCTTGAATTTAGTTGATGTGTTTGTTCTAGTAAGACTTTGTAGAAGAGGAAGAGGATTTTGTTACGAGATTTTTTTGATGAAAATTTTGGTTGAAGAGTCATTGATTTATTCCTTGCAATAAATTTTGTCTCTAGGTGGAGAATTTTTAAAGTTTTGTTGATTACAGTAAATTTGTGTCGATGTAGAAATTTGTTAATCTGTCACCCAAATTCTATTAGATGTTCGTAAATTGGTTGAAAGATGTGTTAATGAGATATGAGAAGTTTTGGAGTAAAAATTGGATGTTGTAGGCGCCATTTAAGGTGTTAGAATCAATTTGGGATCAAACCTCAGCGCCTTAACGCCATTGGCAGCGCTTCCCGTGCCACTCACTTACTGCTCGAGAGTTGTGCGCCACTCACCTGACTCGAGCTTGCCACTCAAGCGGCAGTATTATCCAACGGAATTCTGTTTCTTTTTTTGATGCGATTTTTGATCATTTTTTCATTTAAAACTTATTATTTTGAGTCCTATATATACTCTACGAAATTATGGCTTTGTAATTGAGCTAGAGAGACATTAGTATACAATCTTGGAACAATATGCATTGTATTTTCTCTCTGTATTAATAAATTCTCCATTCTCCTAGCCAATTTCTTGTGTTCTTGCGCTACTTCATATTATGCCATATAATCTCGTCTTTATTTCCTAACAGATGTGTTACAGAACTAGAGAAGCCACTGGCGAGCAAGTTCTGCATGTTTTCGGGCAAAATACATGTGAACGCTAGAGGTGTTGAAGCCAGAGTTTGATTAGAATTATTGAAAGAAGAAAAAGCTAGGATTGAAGTGAATTTTGAGTAGAGCTCATTGAATTTTGCCTCATCAGCAAAATTTGGTAGTTTGTCACTACAAGAGTGGGTTGGGCTGAGCAACTCAAAGCTTCTCCAACCACCATATGTTGGTTATTGTTCATTCTGGCTATTGAGCCCACGCTACAACGACATTTGCTTATGGAGTGTTAATGGATAAAATTTCACATCAAATAAAGATGAAAACATAGACCAATTTATAAGAGTTTGAGCTACTCCTCTTAATAAGGTTGACCTTTTAAAATGGAACATCAATTCTTAATATGGTATTAGAGCCCATTAACTTTCAACGAGCAATTCGATTCAATTAAAACTCAAAAAATGAGAACACGAATTTCAAGATTGGTCTGCTCAAACGAGCCACCATTTTGTGGGGGCATGTTGAGGAATAAAATCTCACATCGAATAAAAATGAAAATATAGACCAATTTATAAGAATTTGCCCTACTCTTAATAAGTTAAACTTTTAAGATAGAACCTCAAATCTTAACATGAAGTGTGCTTTGATCACTGTACTGACCATGGCCTCCCATCTTCTCCATTTCCTGCATCTGATTTTTTGATGCGATGGCATGTCATCATAGAATATTTTTAAAATCCTCCGCTGCATAAGCATCGTATAGCCGTCAAGACATTATTACTACAGAAATCTAATATAGAACAACTACAACACATTTCCCATGAATAGATGGATGAACACAAATTAAAGCTAAGTCCAACCTGTATACAAATTTACATATTCCATCATACTTGTGAATTCTATTTGAGTATTAATATGATTGGATTTCATTACCAATAGGCCCTACCTTTTGATCTCAGCAAAACTCCATCTCAATTCATGTTGTTGACAACCTTGGCTATATGTTCACAGAAGACAAAAATGAGAAACCTTGTTGAGAAGCTTGTCAACATGCCAATGGGCATAAAGAGAAGTCATTAGAGACATGCCCGTGGGCATCGTTTAGAGAATCCCAAATCATTAAGGGGTTGTTGTCTTCGTGTTTCAATTTTTAATTCATTTTGAGTTTTGTGTTTTGAGTGTCCATTTTAAAATTGCTGAAAACACTTTTTTTTCATTTTGAAAAATTGTTTTAAAAAAAATGAAGTTTTTGCTTGATTTTAACTGAAACAGCCAAAACGACTTTTTTTTAGCCTTTTTCGTTTTCTTTGTAAATTTTAAATTCGTTTCTGAAAATAGGTAAGTAAACGTATTTTCAATATTTTCGAAAATTGAAAAGTGAACTAAAAATGACCTGAAAACAGTTAAAGAGAACATACCCTAAATATTTGTAATTCCAAATTCCCATCAAGCTGAAATAGAATAGACATGAATATAATACTCAAACATCAAAAGAATACAAGAATACTAAGGAAATTATAGCTACAAACGAATATTACCAATTTTAAATCTACTGATTTCACTTGCAGACATTGAATCCACCTCAACTAGTGATATGCAGACAAAGGAACCAAAATATAGCACTCAAAGGTGCATAATAAGTTTCTCTTTTTGATACACAGAATTGTGCTGAACTACAAGAAAAAGCTTTTACCAACTCTACTAATATACTAAGTTCTAGAACCTTCTAGCATTTTGTAATCAAGATTTTGAAATTACAAATACTCCATCACTTTTTCCTCCAAATGAACATATTAGAACATCAGTGGGCTTTTTCCAGGACAAGTAAAGTGAATTGACAAGGTTCCATATTCAACCCTTTAAGCAAGGAATTCAGTCCAACAAATGATCCATTGTTAAGTCAAACATTTAGCATGTTATGCTCAAAATTTAAAAACTATAATATTGTAGGTATCATGAGCTTGTAGATAATTAGTTCATATTAGATCTTGTAAACATAGTAGAACACTAAGAGAGGCAAATACAAACTATTCTTATATTTTACTTTTAGCTAGCATTCTAAACCATCAATCACAATGTATTGAAGCAATGACCATAAACAAAGTAAAAGGGAACGGCCAAGTTGAAAGATCTATCATCTCAAACTCTGTGTTCTTAAGTGACATTGATAATTATATGTTTATTCTCCTTCCAATCAAGAAGTATAAAACCCTCAAATCGATTGCGAGAATAATATCTGTGTGATATCTAAACAAAGGCGGAGAATACGAAAACAACTGAAATGCAGATTAATAGAGTAGAGGACTGTTCAGTTTTGGCCTAAACTTCAGATGATTGCTTTTAACACCTGATTCAGTATTGAGCATCCACAAAAGTAGATAATGCTTGTTTGCATTATACCATATCCTCCATTGATTTCACCAAGAATCAAACCAAAAATAAAAAAAGGAGTAGAAAATTTGAGTATCTCTACAATAATGAAGAAGTGAACAGACCACATGCCAAATGAAGAGACTTATACTAAACCATAGAAGAATCCAAAATTCAAATCCAACAGTTAATATTCTGCTATGTGTCATTATCCGGTGTGAGGCCTCTATTAAAAAAATCGCATTTCACGAAACACGTTTTTGGCCAGTTTTGGGAGAACATGAGCACAGGTGCACCAAACTTAATAAGCTCCACCTTTCCACAGAGAATTGGACTCTGCTATGTGTAAACAAAATATCATCAGCAGTTTCATTTCATATCAGATAAGTTCAACTTGTAGTAATTTTTTCTATCTTAATTATCCCTTTTTAAATAATCTCTTATAAAATAATATTTAACATCAATGCATTTTGCTCTATCCTGAAACATGAGATTTTTATTTAAAGAAATTGCACTTTCATTATTAGAATTGGACTCTGCTATGTGTAAACAAAATATCATCAACTGTTTCATTTCATATCAGATAAGTTCAAATTGTAGTAATTTTTTCTATCTTAATTATCCCTTTTGAAATAATGTCTCTTATAAAATAATATTTAACATCAATGTATTTTGTTCTATCATGAAACATGAGATTTTTATTTAAATGAATTGCACTTTGATTATTAGAAAATAATACGGCATTTTCTTCTACAAAATCAAATTCGTTCAACAGTCCACTTAACCACATTCCTTCTTTAATTACATCGTGACAGCAATATATTCAGTTTTTGTTAAAATAGAGCATCTACTTTTTGTAATTGAGATTTTCAGCTTATAACATTACCACACAAAGTGAGAAAATAAGTAAAGGTAGATCTCATATTATCTGTATCTCTAGCAAAGTCAGAATTAGTGTATCATATTAAAGTTATCACTTCTTTATTTTTTCTAAACTTAGGCTAGATTAGAAGTACCTTTCAGGTATTTCGTCAACCATTTTAAGGCTTCCCAATGTTCTTCCCCTGGATAATCTTTAAATCTATTAAGTACACTAATACTATGAGCTAGATCAAGTCTCGTACATATAATCAAATACATAACACATCCAATAACATTTGCATAGGGAATCCTAGACATTTTGTCAAATCCTTCTTTAGATTTGGGATAGCAATCAGAAGACAATTTAAAATGATTAGCAAGATGTAAAGCGACAAGTTTACATTTAGACATGCCAAATTTTTTCAAAACTTTATTCACATAACTATGTTGATTAAAAAAATTAATAACAAACCATTTTCTTTATCCCTTCAAAATCTGTATTACAAGAATTTTCTTGACTAATCTAAAATCTTTCATTTCAATATAAAAGAGTCAAATATTTTGTATCATTGCATTGGAACTTGTTTCAACCCATATAAGGATTTTTTTTTATTTTTTTTTTAACAAAAACACAAGATTGTTAGAATCTCATTCTTCAAAACCTGAAAGCTACTTCATGTAAATCTTCTCTTCTAATTCTCCATGTAAGAAGACAGTTTTACATCTAACTGATCAAGTATCCACCTAAATTATGTATAAAATGATTCTAATGACAGTATATTTAACTACATGGGAGAAAATTTCATTATAGTCCACACCTTCCTTTAGTGTGAAATCCTTAGCAACTAGTCTAACTTTATATCTCATACTATTTTTGCCTCATTTTCTTTCTTTTATTTTATAGATTCATTTGCAGTCAATCAATTTCTTATCCTTAAGTTTCTTTACTAACACACATGTATGATTTTTAAGTGAGGACATCTCATCTTTCATAGAAGCTAACAATTTTGTTGAATCTTTACCTTTTATAATATCATCATAGGAGTTATGTTCATTTTCATTTCTTCTTGATAAGTGAGTAATGACACAAAAGAATCATCACCAAACATGGCAGAAGGTCTGATATGTCTTCTCTACTTATCTCTTGTGAGTTGGTCTGATACTCGGACTCTTCGAAATAGTCGGAGTACTTATGTCGGACACGACACGACATGGGTATGGGTATGGGATAAGTGTCGGATCCTCTACGTTTCAATCGGACACTTCGTAGTTTTTACTTCATCTTTCTTTTATTTTTTTCCTTTCCTTTTTTGCTCTCTATAAACCTAACGTCGTAGCCGAAAGGGTGGAGAAAGGTGGTGGCGCTAGGTTTGCCCTTCTTTTTCTTTTTCTTATTCTTTCTCCCTCTATATCGATGATTTAAGGTTTTGTATAAAATGAAAT
>CAIGRL010184064.1:0-25814 GCA_903798325.1 Fraxinus xanthoxyloides | reverse complement strand
GCAAAAAAGTGAAAGGTTTGGTATCATCGTTGCAATTTTCCCTTTATTCTTTTTATAGGGGTGGAAGGCATGGTGTCACTTGTCCAGTAAACTGTTTGTCCTGATTAAATTCCATATGTAATTTTTATAAATTTCATTTTTGATGGTTATAAATACAGGAAATTCATTTCCTCAAATTTATACCTTTCGAGAAACAAAAAACTATATGATGTGAAATTTCATGTGATTGTACTCCCAGGGAATTCTGTAAGGGTATTTTGACAAATATTAGTAGTTGTATTCTTTTTTGCCCTTGGAATCGGAAAGTCAAATAGACCGAGGCAGGAGCCTGAATCTTTTTTTTCTTTTTTTTTTTTTTTTTTTTTTTTTATTTTTTTTTTAAAATATTTTTTTTTTTTTTTTTTTTTTTTTTTTTTTTTTTTTTTTTTTATTGGTATTATAATTGCAATTAGCATTTTCTCGAGTTTTCGTGTATTTTCATTTTTGTATTTACTTATAATTACATTTTTATGCTTAGCCAAAGAGGATTGGTTGCTGAGTTTGAAGGTTTAGATGACCAAAACACCTAGATATGAACAAAAACACTTGATAGCACTCTTTAAAGGTAGCAAATCCAATTCAATTCATCACAGTTTGGCCAATCATTTGTATAATAATGCTGCAAAGAATCATATTCTGTACTGCAGTTCTTTTAGCCATAGCTTCGGTTATACTCCTTGCTTTATTCTCCCCTCTACCCCACAGAGAAAACACCATGAGTCACCGGCTAGCCTTGTCGTTGTACATTCAACATCCCAAAGTTGGTAGTGCCGTCTCCATTCCTTTGGCACCTTCGGCTGCCACCGGAGCCTTGATCTTTCATGACACATTAACTGAGGGACCTGAGAACACATCCCTAGTTATTGGAAAAGCACAAGGATTCATAATTCCAAACGAGCATTTTGCACATTCGGCATTCAATATTATTTATTTCACGTTTCACACGCAAAAATATTCCGGCAGTATCAGTGTTAAGGCCAAAAATGTAGGCCATAAGAATAAAGAACTCATGGTGGTTAATGGCACGGGGTCATTTGCCTTTGCCCGTGGCCATGCTGTTTTTGCACAAACAAATGGGGGAAAATCTACTTTTGGTGCGTCTTATCATATAAAATTGCACTTGAAATTCCCTAATAGATCACAGCTAATACTGGGATAAACTGCAATTTATCGATTTTTTTATTTTTTATTTTTCTATTTTTCATTCCATTTTGATCATTTTGAGGTCACTTTTTGCTTTATATTGTTAGATACTTGCAACAATTTCGATATAGGAGAATGTCTAACTTATATAGCAGAGCATACAATTTAAAAGTGTTAGTAAGTATCGGTGCTTAACTTATGTTAAGCACCGGTAACATGACACATCAATTTTATTGATGGATTTCACATTTAATACATATCTTGAGATCAATTGTAAATTTATATATCAATTAATTGATGTGACATGTCGGCCATAATACATATCTATTTTACCAGAAATTTTCCCATTTAAAAAAAATCCTGTATTTGAATACCCTTTTCTTCATTGTATAACCTATTTATAGGAGAGGGCATTTTAATTATTTTCATGATTTGACTTCCTTCACTATTTTGCTGAAAACATAATTATGTGCTTACTTCAAAGCTTTTTGATATTTGTGTTTTATTACATTTGTCAGCGAATACTGTTTTCACGCAAAAGTATGGTAACATTAACAGCCCATTTGGTAGAGATTAAAATCGGATTAAAATTGAAAAAATGACCGTTATTGTTGACTTTTATTAGACGGGTGGGACCCAATAACGGTTATATTTTCAATTTTAATTGAATTTTAATCGATACCAAATGGGCTATAAGTCGATTTTGTCAAAATTTGCATTTGATCGAGTCTCCTCAATGTCCAAGACTATCTGAGATCTCTGGTCATGTTTTAAGTTATGTTAAATACTACATATTCTTTTGTTCAGGTGGGCCTCAACGACCTATCATTCTTTTGTCAAGGCAAGCCTCGAAAATCGAGTATAAATGTTCATTCATGACATGTGGGCACACGATTGGATCTATTTTTGCGACAGACATGGCATTCAGTATAACTATAATAATTCTTGGATGTAATATTAGTTGCCCAAATCCAAATTTCATATTTTCTCACATGTTTTTTTTTACTTCCAATACTGAAATCTCAAAACTACTTAAAGTTTTATCTTATCTATTGCACAGATTCTCTTGTTCTCTGAAGTATATTATTGAGCGGAGATTGAAGCAAAACAAATATATTTAGAGGCATCTTGTCGAAGGGAATTTGATATTTGAAGAGTTTGCTTCTTATTTATTCGAGACATTTTTGCAGATAGAAATGTGCAGCTTAAAGAGTTGTCTTCCTTTTTATTCTGATGCATTTTTGTCAAAGGAAATTTGAAGCTTAAGAGTTGGCTTTTTATTTTTTTCGAGATACTTTTGTTAAAGGGAATCTGAAACGTAAAAGAGTTAGATTTTTATTTATTCCGATGCATTTTAACGGAAGGGAATTTGAAGTTTAAAAGAGTTGGCTTCTCATTTATTTCGAGGCATTTTGCAAAATGGAATTTGAAGCTAAGTTAGTTGTATATTACATAGCTCCTTTTGCACTGAGGCATTATGCTCGAGTAAAGTCTCAAGTTTAACATCCAATTATATTATTACTCTCGTTACACATAGAAGCATGGTGACTGAGGTCATGCCACAAATGGGCATATGGGTCTAATGGACCGGACGTAAGCATACCATAATTATGAAATGAATCACATATATATAATAAATGGGCATGTGGGCCTAATGGGCCGAACTTAAGCTTAGGCCCAAAAATATCCAACTTGATTAAATAGGTCCATTGTAATTAAATAGTCGATGTCATGTAATATATAGGTGTAATAGTAGTCACTCAAGTTTGAATTGTACATTCATGTACGAGTCGGATTTTGAAGTATAAATAGTTAAGTCGATCAATGTGGGATCATCCTCGTCTAGCGTATGCTGCGTAATTTATAAATGTAACACCACATATGATCAATGGGCTTTGTCATGACAAGTATCATAAATGACTATATAAATTGAAATAAGTGTGACAAGTTGTGTGAAATAATCATAATAACATTAGAAGAAACATTAGGCCAATTGATATATTCTTATAATGAATATAATTGTTAGATACAAGAAATTGTACGTAAAGTAGAATTTAGCACCTAAAATACTGGCAGTAAAGAATTGAGAGTGGTCTTTTAGCTGTCTGCCCTGAGAGTGTACCATCTTAGTAGGGCAGTATTAAAAGGCTTGCATCCTCGATGCCTTCTTTAGTCGGAAAATAATATGAAATGAATGCAACATTTCCTTGAGGTTACTTAAAGCACTTTACACCCTCATAAATTACTAGGGCATGCCCGTTGTGGTTAGTAACATATATCGCCATACTCGGGGACGCCTTACTGTTTAGTTGCTTGAAATCCTCAGTTAAGGGTTGTAATATGTCCTTCTTCTATGTCCGAGGTGACCAGGAGTTTAGTAACAATGACCTAAGTGTAAGACATAAATTACGTAACTCCAACCATGTTATCCAAGATCTAATTGATAAATTTGTAGTAGAAATGAGTCATCGAAGCATGAAGCAATACCCGCTTAATAACCCCTTTAACTTGATAGAAATAAATATAGGACTTTTAATATTAAGGAAGAAATTCTGCAGGGGTTTTTTCTCGGGTTTGGTTAGGAACCCTTTGGTATCAATATATAGACAACCACCAAACAACTTCCATCCATCATAAAAGTGGGTGGTTTTTTTTCGTGCAACAACTTCCCTCCAATAACCAAATGAGAATTTATCCATATAGTTAATTAGTCCACAATTTAAACTTTAATTAATTTGAATTTATATTTAGCACGTGGGCTACAAATAGTTTACATTCTCCCACTTGGTCCACATGTTCGACGGTTAACTTCAAGTGGGTACTTAATATGGCCGTACACTAAAACTGCAAATAACTTAGTCAAATAGAAATTTAAAATACTTGAATCATGACAGTCATGGTCTAATAGTCAAACATTTCCTTCCATATTACAAGTGTGATTGCTTCTAAAAAATACTTTAATTTATGAATGAACTTCTTATAAATCATTCAGGGTCCAAACTTTAATAACCATAATGGATATCCATTACAAACTTTATGTGCACTAATAACATTTTTTGGATTACAGAAACAACAATTTTAAAACCAAAAATCAAATTATTATAATGAGCATGCGAGTCCCATATTCTGAACAAGAGGTTTATAAACTTTAGTTGGCAAGCCCTTAGTCATGGAATCCGAATCATAAGATCTGTCTGATATGCTCAATGGCCACTTCATTTTTCTTTATATGATTTTTTACAACCAAAAACTTTATGTTGATATGTTTGCTTCGGCTTTCACTTTTGTTATTTCTTGAAAAGAAAATTGCGACCGAATTATAGGCTTCTCTATGTTATCGACAACTCAATGCCCGTGTGGTAGCTTTATAGTAACCAATGAATTCTGTCTCTTTGGTAGACGATGCAATTATAGTTTGCTTACTGTTTCTCCAAGATATGGCTCCTTCCGCTAGAAGAAAAGTGTATCCTGAAGTAGACTTTCTTCTGTCTACACATTCAGCAAAATCTAAATTCGTATATCCAACGATTTCGAGATTATCGGTATATTTGTATGCGAGTTTGAAGGCTTTGGTTCCTTGTAAATATCTCATTACTTGGCAACTTTCCAATGTTCTATACCTGGATTACTTTGATATCTCCTTAGTACACCAACTACAAATGCCATAAGACCAAGGCCATAATATCCAAATCCATTTTCAAAACCTCTCTATATTATTCATTTCCATATTGCTATGTTTTTATTTCAGTTTCTAATTTACCATTCAATTTTTTCTTTTTCATATAATTCAGGAATGTGTGACCGTGCAGTATTTAGGGACCTCATTCCCTACAATGGTAAGTACCGATTTACCTCCGCCGACTTCTGGCCTGACTCATCCTCCAACCAAAATGTCACTATCAATTTCAAAACATCTAAACCCCACAAAAGGTAAGATGGTCTTCGGCAGGTGTGAATAAATAAATAAATTTGTAATATAATTATTAAAATTAAAATTTTAATTCTCATCTGATTTTTTTTTTAAAAAAATCTTGTAAATCTTAATTTTGAAATGAAAAGTTTAAAACTTTTGATGATGTAATTTCCACTTAGAATTATCCCAATTAAAATGATCAAATATTGATTATCAATAGGTAAAGCATATAGAGGGTCAAAGCAAAGCATTAACTTTTGTGTTTTGAAAATATTATGGCCGTTTAGGTTGTGTTTCAATCTTCAATTTTCAGCTTTGAGTTTCAAATTTATTTTTAATTTTGTGTTAAAATTTTATATCTTTGTTTTTAAGATTTCTTATTTTAAATTTTATTTAAATAAATTTTTATTTAAACATTTGTTTTCTATGTTTTGAACGTTTTCAGTGCATTTTGCATTTTATATTATAAATTTATCCTTATTTTCAAACATACCAAATCAAATACTCTTTAGTGTTTTGCAAAATTGAAAATTAAAAATAGTTTGAGAAACAACAAACAAAACTTACCCCTTATATTTCCCCAACCAAAATCGAGTATTGTTCAAACCGAGACTATCAGCTGAGTTGAGATTCCACCGAAAATCTCATTTTCGGGTATGACTCTAACTTTAGGCTAAAGTCGAATTTCTTGATCCTCTGCCTGATAAAGAAAATAAATATAATAAATAATAAATATTTTCTTCTTTTTTATTTGAAAAATGTAGTTTTCATGTTTTTAAGGGAGGGAACGACTAATTAGCGTCCATGTTTGACTTCTTTAAAATAAAATAATTTATTTCTCATACTTATTTTCAATAACTTATTCACACAATAAAATATTTTGTATAAACTTAAAACTTTTTTTTTTCCATTTTTAATCACACATTTTCCACAAAAAAAAATTCCATTTAAAATATTATTTTTTCACGATAACGGTCATCAAATAGGGGCAGCATACCAACCTTTTTCATTGGAAAAATTACAATAGGAAGGGATTCTTTATTGTAGCACGTTGGTTCATAATTTTTTTTTTTTTAATTTGGTTTATAAATTTACTTGAAAATAATTTAATTATTTTCTCGATGAAAGGACTCTTTAACTAGTAAAAGCACTTGTCAACAACTTAGGTTGCGGCCCAAATTGTGATAATTCAAATATTTTAATAAAGTTGCAGTACTGATCCCTAATATATTGATTGATTAACAAGTTGACCCTCATTTTTTAATTCTAGTACAATCAGTTGGACAAAGCTATGTAAAATCGTCATGTAACCATTAGATTTTCAAATTTCAACTTAGATTTGACTAATTGTTTCCAAAAATTTGAAATGCAATGCGTTATTAGAAAGGTCAAAAATCACAATTTAATGAAAATTTGGAATATTTGAAGGAGAATTGTTCGAGTCTAATCAAAAGTTACGGACTTTTGAGGTTAATGACGTGTTCGATCATGCTTAAAATTCAATTAAAATTGAAAATATAGACTTTATTGGATCTCACTTGTCTAATAAAAATCAACAATAACGACTAATTTTTTAATTTTAATCCGATTTTAATTTGTACTGGAGACGCCCTAATTTTCTATTATAAAATACATGCCAGTTTGTTTCCAATTTTTTTTTTAACCAAAAAAATGATTTTATAAAATACAGGCCCTGTCTGTTTTCAATTGCGACGCATATGAAACGCTTTAAAACTTTTTGACGCGTGACGCAGCAAATAAATATTACCGTTTACTTTTCGTCTTGTTTTCACCTGGGAGGTTTAGACAAAGAACACAAACGAAAACCCCCAAATCACAATCACAGATCATTTTCTCTACAGTCTCCGACGAGTTAGAGAGAGAAAGTACAGAGAGAAATGGCGAAATCGAGCGCCGACGACGAGGAGCTACGGCGAGCTTGCGAGGCAGCAATTGAAGGCACAAAGGAGAAGATCGTAATGTCGATTAGAGTGGCCAAGAGCCGCGGGATCTGGGGAAAATCCGGAAAATTGGGTCGCAGCCACATGGCCAAGCCCCGCGTTCTCGCCATCTCAAGTATGGAATTTTCTGTTCTTTTTCTAATACTAGTTTCTGCTCGTGGATATGTATACAAACGCGGATTTTTTGCAATTAGAATGGTTGCATCTGTTTCAAGATTTGATCAATTTTAGGCTTCTAAGCACCATGGACCTTATTCAACTTCCAATCGGAGCGTATTACAAGGAGCATATTTGTCTGGCTTATGGAAAAAGCAACTTATTTTTTTCTGAAATGTCTCTTCCGTACACTGGTAAAAAGAATTAACTGTTTTGGAACTTACAAGTAAAAATTTTTTGAGCTTACACAACATGCTCAAGGCATGTTTATTATTTCAGGCCAAGCTCCAAAATCTAAAGCTCTGCTCGAGTAGGCTCCTAAAAGGCTCGAACCTTAATTTTCCAGTTTACATTTTTACTCGTATATAGATTTTAGCTTACTAAATTCAGATAGTTATGGAATAAAGTTTAGTTGAATTGAGTATGTAATTCACGTTTAAGTGAGGCTTTGAAATATGCCAATTTAGTGTTGAGCTAACTATATCATGAAGGTTCCACAGCTAACAGAGAGGATTTGAATGAATTATATATTTGACTGTTGCGGAAGCTTGCTTCAAGAGTAGTCAAAACGGTGTTTTCCGGACTCAGTTTCACGTTTTCTTTATGTGCCAAACAATCAATCCAAACGACTCCAACCCACAACCAATATATTCATCTCGATTGCTCTCAATTTCACCCACAAAGGGGAAGATAATGGTGATGATTTATACCCAAAAAGGAAAGAAGAAATACGAGTGAAAGAGATACAAAATGGAGACCAAAGATGAAGAAAAAATGGGTGTCAAACGGGGGCTAATTGTTTAAGTTACTTCCAACGGCCCACGTTGTTTTCGGATTGAGTCTTTGGATTTGATTGTTGGTAATAATTTAATCCAACGTTTACATCATCGCCCGAGATTCATTGGGTATTAAAACTCAACAAAACTCCACATTGATACCCAATCAATCTGCAAGCAATTAAAACATAAGGTCATCGCTTGCATAATTAAGGTAACCAATAAAATTGGAATTACAGACCTTACCTTATGTTTCGGATCAAAAACCAATACCATACCTGCTCCATGAATTCACTAAGGCTAATAAACATGCGATGGAGATATCATATAGGATAACACAGATCTTTTCAAAAAAGAGACATTCGCAGGGAGTTAATCAATCGAGCAGGCAATACTTATGCAACAAATACATAATGACCTCACAAAAAGATCTCACTACACTTATCATATCACATTCCGTGTTGCTCACATCTCACCTCATTGCCCACCATGGGATAATCTTTTATCACCATACCACTTCTCCCAACCTAAATGGTTAATGGGTCACCACCTAACAGAAGTGATAGAAGTGCATCTTTCACACTCCACCTTATCATATCTCGTCACAGATAAATGATTCTAACATTTAATCACCTCTTCACTCGTGATCCAAATATCACACTCCACATCCTTGGTACAAACCACCAATGTGCTACTAGGCATCAATACCCCATCTTACTCATAGACATACAACACACTGCTAATGCATCTTAACCCACTATACATGTAAACAATTACACCAAGTAATTAACTTGCTCTAAAAAATTCATACAAATGCACATATCAAACATATTGAAATGCACATATAACCATGTAACATAATTAAACAATCACACATATGCAGAAAGGATTATACACGGATGCACATGCAGTAACTAGGTTTACTTTCAATAAATCTCACTAGGGTTATCACTTGACCCTATAATTACATTCGCCTATTCTCTCATCTAACCCTTCTGCTTATCTTCTTCCTGTGATAATCCCTCACAAAGTGTACAGATTTACCAGTTGTAACACCGTTTACCATCGGACTTGTTCCAACCCTTGCTCTTCTTCTTACCATCTTCATCACTACTGTCTTGGGCTCTACTCAAATTCATTTGTTTAAACTTCATTATATTCCTTATCATATGTAACTCACCACTCCTCTTATGATGTTTTTAAGCCTTAATCTATATCTCTTTAGTCCTGAAGAAATTTATGACAATCCCGGGTGCTAAGGTATCCCTACCATACTTACTTGCATTTTTAACCTCTCTATATGAATCAAGTATGGAATTAAGCAAAATAACAGCTTTATACGTTTCAAACATATTTTCATCACATTTAACAATATCTTGAACAAATTTGTTGAAAATATCTAGATTGTCATCAAAATCTTTTGAAGGATCCATTTTAAAATTGAAAAATCTTTCAAGTACAACTTATTAGGAGTAGACTTAAGCAAATATAAGTCCTCCAACATTTGCCAAAATTCTTTTGTAGAATCATGTTTTCCAACTTTCCTCAAAACAATGTCAGATAGGTGTAAAATAATTGAAGTGTAAGTATGTTCATCATATTCTTCATTTTGTACTTCTGTTAAATTTGCAGAAAACTTTTCATTTATGGCTTTTGAAACTTTTGAACCAAAATCACTTTCATCTTTTGTTGCCAAATTGAAAAATCCCCCTTCCTATTGAAAGTTCCACCTTTGGAATGTGAAGGCATTTTGAAAAAAACAGAACCAAAGTGCACAAATAGATCACACAAAGTAATCCTAAAGCCACGGTATAAATCGTTTTAGATTCCCAGGGTTTCACGAGACTCAAGATCTCAATATCACAAAAATGTTCAAACGGGTCAAGTTTAGGTGTTCTAACAGAATAATCAATACACCACGAAGGTATGTCAACAAAAAGTTTAAAATTTTTACGCAATGCAATCTCACATAGTGACTAAACAACAGTGCAAGCACAAAAAACAATTGCCAAGTTGCAGTCAAAATTCAACACTTCAAATATGGCAAATAATTCCTCACTTTTTGGCATAAGCAATGTTACCCCCATACAGTAACTTCAATCCTATGTTACCCCACGCGATGACGCGCTAATGGTGAATTTAAATTGGGATAAGCCAATATACTAGAGCGGACCAATCTGAGTCCGTAAATACCGAGATATGCGAATTTATCACTTTAGGACCACCACCATTCGTCCTAAAGTTTCCGGCAATCTCAGGAATCAATCAATCATGATTGAATCTCGAACACTCGCCACCACTGGCGACACCCGCCCGGACCTCCTTCGCTTGCACGTCACGCCATTGGTCTATGTTTGTCCACCAGGTCTCTAGATTTGCTGGAAATCACGAAAACAAGTCCGATTTTTAGGCAGATTTTTGACATTTTTTATCTTTTTTTTGCTTCATTTCTGTTGCTTTTCTATTGGTTTTTGGTCAGTTTTTCGAGCCAAATTCACCACCTTGAAGTTCTGATACCAATTGTCGCGAAAGCTTACTCCAAAAGTCGTTCAAACGATATTTTTCGGGCTTAGTTCACGTTACATTTCTCTACCAAACAATCAATCCAAACGACTTAACCTACAACCATTATATTCACCTCGGTTGCTTCTCAATTTCACCCACAAAGAACAAGATAATGGTGATAATTTGTAGCCACAAAGGTAAGAAGAAAACAAGTGAAAGAGACACAAAATGGAGACCAAAGATGAAGGAAGCAAGTGCCGGTTTTTGGAAGTAATGGTAGCCAGATTTTTCTCTCCACAATGCACACACGTTTTCTCTCTTAATAGGGCAGCCGCGTTTTCTCCTTTCACACACATATCATCCACAAAACGACTAGGGCAAAGATGCCATATTTTTAAGTTAGGCTTTAGTTGGACCAATAAAAGAGGTTAAATGGGCCAAGATTCAAAGCCATTTAAGAGGTAATATGTATGGGCTATGAGCAATATTAATTGTTTAAGTTACTTCCAACGGCCCCACGTTGTTTTCGGGTTGAGTCGACTTGGTTGTTTTAATAATTTAATCCACCGTTTACATCATCGCCCGGGATTCATTTGGTATCAAAACCTAACATTAATTGCGATTGTTGGGTTTTGTATTTCTTATAAATGAAAAATATATCTTCAATCGTATCCTTAGTTTTCCAAACTGTAAACTATATTCTAGGTCTACTTCCATACTTGGCTTGGTATTTCAGGTAAGGTAAGTGAAATTATTTAGGTTGGAATTTTGCCTCCAAAGGAAAATGGAAAACATTTAAATGCTTCTTTGCTAGCTTTGTCTATGTATGTTTAGATCTTACTATTGCAAAATGTTAAAACTTAAATTATGCTGCAGTTGATTCCCTTCCAACCACTCCCGAAGGAAAAAAAAGGGAAGAAATAAATAAAGAAGGTAAAGTAGATACATTGGTGCTAAGCAAATCTCGATTTGATTAAAGTTGGTTATTTGCATTAGAACCATCCCTTTGTTTTCTATAAATGAAAGGGTTTTTTGGCTTCTCTCTATCTCTTTTGTTCTGCCCCACAAAGATGGTAAAAAGGAGTCACTATCTCGATTTAACTTTGAAAGCATGCGCGTTAATCAATTTTAATTAACTAATTTAGACCATTTGTGATAAGTAGCAAAATTATTAAATTAGCAATTAAAAGCAAAAAGTCATTTTTTAATTATTTTTAGATGATTAATCAATCACGTCAATTCATCATATGTTGAATTACCACAATTTGTAATATGAATGTAATAAAGAACACCAATTGATCACGAAGAAATCCCAATTGGGTAAAAACTTCGAGCACTTTGCCAGTCAGTAATTCATTATAAATTGAAGCAAGCTTATAGTATTGTCCATACTTGTCTACCCAGTGGAACTTCTGACCTCAATTTCTGTAGCCTCCCTTGGTCTTACTGGAGGTGTGCTCCTTCAATACAAATTCCGACTCGTGGTTTATAATTTAGCCCTCATGGTCTACGTGCTCGTGACGCTAGATCTCGACTCCTAGTATCTCACCTTAGTCATCTTGGATTTGTGCTTCTGAAACAACTCATATCCCTAGTATCAATTTATTTGTGGTGGATTAAAGAAATAACTCTTTCTTTGAGTTGGAGTTTGATCAAACGATCTTCTGTGTTATGATCTTGTGGTTTAATGTGAAACAATATAGCTTGATCATCAAATCAAAATTTTGATGAATTTATGGCTCAAATAATATGGTGGTTAAATATTTGAATCAATAAATGTGTTTTGGATCTTCAAAGGAATAATCTCTATGGAAAAATATGATTCAACACACTTTTGGACTTCCCATAGAATGTATATTTGTAATGGGTAGTGTTTGAGATGGAAATAAACTCAAAATAAGCTTGAAAAGTGAATAATACTGTTTCTCGGATAACCACGTTGCTCGAGTTTAGGCCAGCGATTGGAGAGCGGCAGCTGGGCAGTTGTCAGTATTTTCATCATAACTTTCTTTCCCGATATCCGATTGAGGTAATTCAAAATGCGTTGGAAAGCTAATTCAAAGGGCTACAATTCTTTTATAAATAGTCTTGTCCAAATTCTAATATTTTCTATATGAAAAATGCGTTGCAAGTTGTAATTGAGAATTTGGAGCATAACTTGTGCGGCTTTTTGACACTCTTTAGACTTCTAATTACATTCTAATGATCATATGTGATCTTCTTGGATATCTTGGATTCCTTTAAGACTTATACTATCAATTCCGACTCTTTTGCTATAATTAGGACTCAATAACTCCTATTTTGACTTTGATTAGAACTTGATAAACTACTAATACAATTCAATTATGACATGATTTTGACTAAAAAAACTGTCAATTATAAATTTAAAAATTTCCAATTGTAATTTGGACTTAACAAACTTTATCTGTACTTGTGAATCTCTTATCATTAATTATCCTTTTTTATCAATTTCTTCTAGTCTTATACTTGTATTGGTTACTTTGGCTATGGCTACACACATTATCTGCAGCAAAGTCTAAAGGTCAAGGGACTAAGGCTTTTCTTCGTGTCTTAAAGTACTCAACGGGAGGTGTTGTTGAGGCAAGTATTATTCAAACAATTAATGCCTGATGTTTTTTGTTGATTAGTGTCTTATCCACGTGTTTTGAGTTTAAGATTCAAATTCAATGTTAAGAAGCTACTTAATGCCTCAATTTACAATGAGTACTACTATTTAAATATATTTTTGTGGCAATTTTCTGAATTTACTCACCGAGCTCTTTGTTTGAGCACTTTACCTTGAAAGCAGTTTCAAATAAATCCATACTATTAACTGATACTGAACTTCTTGCACTTGTAGCCAGCAAAACTGTACAAACTGAAGCATCTTTCAAAAGTGGATGTTCTAACAAATGATCCCAGCGGATGTACTTTTTTGCTGGTAATTCTTGGCATGCAACTATGGCATGTCTGCATAATTCCTCTTGAAAAATATTTTCAAAAAATTTATGGGGTCAAAACCCATCTTATGAAACTGATCCTATTTGTGAAGGGTTTTGATAACCTTAGAAGTCAGAGTGTCGCTCCTCCTCAGTGGACAATGCGCAATGTTGATGACAGGTACTATAGGGATCTTTTGCTCTCAAATTCTAATTTTTATATGATGGAATATGTGTTTGTATTTTTTCTTTGGTCCATGATGATTTTTTATGTTGTAGGAACCGTCTTCTGCTTTTCATCTTGAACATCTGCAAGAATGTTTTGGGTCGTCTTCCCAAAGTTGTCGGAATAGACGTGGTGGAGATGGCTCTTTGGGCTAAGGTACATATTAACACGCAACATTTTGATATATTAAAACTTGATTCATGCTTTTCATGTTAATTGTTATGTAGTAGGTCGAAAACAATTCCTTATTGCCCTGAACTTCTCTTAGTTTGTAGTCATCTAACTTGAAGGGGCCACAATTTTATCCCTTATAACATGCTATAAAGAATTTACTCCTAAGGCACTTTTATATATTCACAATGGAGATGTTGGATATCTTCTTGGTCAAATTTGCTGCAATTGTATGTCCTTTTCTTTTCCAGTGTTGGTTCTTCATTTCTTCTATATTTATGGACTTATTGTTGAGAGTGTTCATGAACACGTCACTTAAAATGGACATGTAGTGTGTTCTCATGAAAACAGAGGCATGTATTCTAATAGATAACTATAAAGGCCCTCTTTATGGTGACTGTTAATGCTAGTCTGAAATAAGAATAATGCTAGCCCAAGTGGTGCTATGCCCGTCTGTGACAGTGATAGTCAAATGAATAAAAATGTACCCAACTGTATTGGACAATATGGTAGTGACCCCATTGCTGCATAAGCTGGTGCTTAATATCATTAGGGCTAAATAGCATTACTCGTGAACTGATGTCCTCTGCATTTTACAGATCAATTTTAGTAAAGAAAAAGACTACGTTTTTTCATGTTTTAAATTAGTTAATTGTTATTTTCGTTGATGATAAGTTTTGACTTGGAGCAATTATGCAATTAAACAATTATGCATTTTTTAATTGCAGGAAAACACACCAACTATTACTAAGCAGAGGGGGGATCTTCAAGATGGCCCTGTTGCAGCTTCAGTTGCAGAAGTTGACATGAAAGTGACAGTTGAAAGAGAGCTCGTGTCTCAAGCAGAAGAAGAGGATATGGAGGCCCTTTTAGGCACGTATGTACTCATTGTTTATTCTGAGTTTTAAAAATGAAGGATTTCTACATCGTGAAATTGATTTATATGTCTACAAACTTGTAACTTAATGTCATATGAAGTTCTAACGGTCAAGATTAAGATTTATTTTAAATGGGAAAAATGATGTTGAAAGCATATTTTTATTAATGGTGAGAAAGAGGTCGGCTTAGGTATACTAGAGTGAAATTGGGACCTCACATAACTAGTTGATTGGAAAGGGTACTTGAAGCATAAGGGTATTAGGAAATGCTAAAAACAACTTAAAACCAGAAAGTTGGCTTAAGTCTTTTTTTTTTTTTTTGGAAACATGACTTGCTTTATTAGGATTTTAGAGATGCTAGTATTACTTTAAGCTAGTAAAGTTGGCTCATTAGGTTGAACTTCATTGAACCAGGACTTGCTTGAAGTTTGGGATTTCCTGTGAAAGCTATTGAAGAAACCGCTTCCTCTACCAGAACAAAAAAATTTCTTTTTTATTGAGTTTTGATTTTAGTTGTAAGAAGGATTGTGTTGGAATCAAACAAAAGAGGGTAAAGTGTTTGATACAAAAGTAATAAGAATGATATAAAAAGAAGGGAAACAACAAAAAACTTGGGGGAATTCCACCTTTGAAGTCCTCAAAATCGACTTTTTGGGTAAGCTGCATCTTGAATATAATGCTTTCACAAGTTTTCCGAATTCACTGTTCCTTGAGGTTAGATATAAATAGATTTCATGGGGTGCTAGGTTCCTAGTTAACGGTCTTATCTCAAATTTGGGGGCCTCACAATTAGACTTAAAGTTTCTGTAGCCTATGCACGGCTTAAAATTTTATGTAGCGATAACAAGTCAAAGAACAATAGATTATGAGTTTTACTCTTCTCCAGTAATTTTGTCAAGAGTAAATTACCCTTTTGCTTACAAGATATAGATTATTAAAATTCCATCTATCTTGTAAAATAAAATAATATGAAGTTGGTATCTATAATTTAAGAAATATGATTCATACGCTAATTTTGTTGAACCATTTGATTTAAAAGCTTAAATTGTTAGACAATGTCAAATATATATCATTTATATTATATTCAACATGCCCCCTCACATGTAGGCATGATTTATTTTTTTCATCAAAGCCTAATATGTGGACAATTCATTAAATGGGTGGTAGCGAAACTTCAATTCTGGACCTTTACCCTCTCTGATACCGTGTTGAATCATTTGATCTAAAAGCATAAGTTATTAGACAAGATCAAGTGTATATCATTTAAATACTATCTTCAACAAACTCATTTGTATTCATTGTCTTTGATGTGCCATCTACAAAGCAGGGGTAAGCACAAAAGATCTGCCTACAGCATTAGTTCATTTCTGCTAATATTTTTACAAAATAGTTTCCGAGGGGATATTCAATAACAATGATACTAATAAGCTAAATATATATTATTGAATCTACCCGAGGGAATGCTGTTTATAGGGAAGCTACAAAATTCCCTAGATTTTCTATCTACTATTAATGGTAGTTGTGCTGAAGTGAAGTGAACCCTAGTTGTGAAAAGTATCTGTAATATCATTGTTTGGTACTTCATATGTGTGCACTTGACTCACATATTCAATATTTTCTTAGGCACATACGATGATGGCTTATTACTGGTTTATTTAATATATCTAAGTATCTTAACAGTTGAGATTGATCAAAGTGCATGCACAGAACCATGTGGGTGTAGATTCTCAAATAGTACTACCATGGAAAAAAAAAAATGCTTATTTTTTCTTATATGGAATTTCCGTAAGTCATTAAAAATCTGATCCCCTCTCCCCTCAACCAAAAAAAGTTAAAAGGAAATGTTCAAAAATTCAGACAATGTTTTTGTTGTGAAATGGTTTTTGCTAAAGGAAAGTGTTGTCAATTAGGTAATCTATGAATTTAATTCATGTGGAGCCATAAATTAAAAAAATAAATAAATCACAGCTCAATCTGTAGAGATTTCTAGTATGAATATAATAACACACCATCTTTTAGTTGCCTGTGCAATACAAACTAGAGAGAGAAAAAATTAAGATGGGCGAGTAAATTCCGATCGCTGTTAACAGAAACCAGGACATCATGCATATATTATGTGCGCAGGTGTCCGTAAATATTGTAGTTATGCCGATTACAAAAAGTGAATCATTAATTTATGATATCTTTATAGCCACCAGAGACACTAAAATAATTTATTGCTAAAGTCCAATCTGTCTGTTTTATAATTGTTGGAACTTGGAAATACTCTATATTGTTTATAACTGACATTCTGCAGAAAACACATTTTTCCTGCACATTTCGAGCACCATCAATGTATCTGCATCAGTTATTTTCATCTTACCAGATTCTCTCTCTTGGACGACATTATTCCAAGTTTGGTGGTATCCGCTTGGTTTAAAAACAAAGAACGAGCAAAATTATAGTGTGATAAAAGTAATAACCAAACAAGCAAGCCTTATGCTTTAAACTGTGGAGATAGGGAAGGTAATTTAAATATGACAGTATTTTAAAGAAGAGATGAAGATGGTGAGAATTGGAGCAATGAAAAGCAAATTGTGATTTAGGCTAAGGGTTAATAAGTGAAGGAAACTAATTGCGAAGTGAATGAGATATTAAGCAGAAATTTACTTGAGGAGAAATCCCAATCCTTATTTAGTTCACAGTGTGTGCATCTACGTAATGCACGTATAGAAAGACTTCCTTCCGCACATATAGAGTACCAAGTGCAATATAAAACATTAACTACACTTTGAGGAGGACCATACTACTTTACCAGTATCTCTTCAATACATTTTAACTCATGATGACAATACTACAAGTAGGGTTTCCAACATTTAAGGGGTGGCCGTAACTTATCACTGCCACTGTTGACATGTCTTGCTCTTCTTATTATGAGCATGTGTTGCATGAGAGCACTTCTGTGTTTGGGCAATAGATTGTATCTTATTGTGTGTTTGATAGATATTATTTTAGAAGAATGAATTTTGGAATAGTAGATTGATGGAGAATGTGTGGTTGAAAAAGAAGGAAAAGTTATTGATGTGATGTAAAATATTATTTTATTGAAGAATGTGTGGTTGAAAATGAGTAGATTGGGAATCAAACGGGGGCTTAGAATGTTTGTTTATAGTTTTTTTTTTTTTTGCAAAGTGTGCCAAGTACTTCCACAGTCTTGGTAGCACGTGCACTAAATGGGTTTTGCTTATGTTAAAGATATTAGCCAATGAAACTGCATTAGAAGAATTTCATTTTAATACTTGTTGACTTTTAGGCACAAATTTTCTATTTTCATGAGATCTACAAACTACTGAATGATGGATTGTGCCACCTTTGTGGTCGTTTGCTTTGAAAAAGAACTACTGAATGATTTATTTCTAATTTTCTCTTGTTTGATGTTTTCCTACATCTGTTGGAATTCTTTGACTCATGAAAAGGTCAAATATTCTTCAAATTGCAGTTACTTTTGGTGGAATTAATATTTCTTGCTACATTTTTCTTCCTTCTTTTTTATCTCTATTTCATGTTTTCTATGGTGTCATGAGGCAACCAACTAATCATCCTGCGTTGTGACTACTTTTCCTTGTTATTATAGCTCAGTGCTGATATCATTAATGGCATAACTTGCATTTTTCTTCCTTCTTTTTTTGTCTCAATTTCATGTTTTCTATAGTGTTTTGAGGCAACTAACTGATCATCCTGCATTGTGACTACTTTTCCTTGTTACTATAGCTCAGTGCTGATATCATTAATGGCATAACTTGCAGTTATGTAATGGGCATTGGTGAAGCAGAGGCATTTTCTGAGCGGCTGAAGAGAGAACTTCAAGCTTTGGAAGCTGCAAATGTTCATGCTATTTTGGAGAGTGAACCTTTAGTAGATGAGGTAATTCATCTTTCAATATTAGGTGTTAGTGCTTATGTTCCAGCTAGTTTTAATTCTTTTTAGTGTCTACTTGCTTACTGGTCCCACTATCTTTTGTCAGCCAGTGATCTTAATTGCTATTAGGCTGTTATTAGTGTCACCACACTTGTATCACCTCTTGTTCTTCCATCTGCCATGTCATTTTTACATTTGATAGCTCAAATATATAACTGAGTGGCTACTCTTTTCCAGAATTAAAAAATGACAATGGATAATGATAATAAACATATTTTATTTTCTTAGTGGTCTTGCATTTATGTTCTGAAAAGCATATCGGGGAAGCTATTTGTTTACTAGACCTCTGGAATTTATTTGATCTATATTTGTAGCCATAATTTTTAACAGTATTGGCAACACATCTTATATGATAAGACCTTTTTAATGGGCTAGTTTTAGATATTGACCAATTTTTATGGGTCTTTTGTTTTGAACATATTTTCAGTGATATATGGATTATATTTTGAGTTTTAATTAATTAATTTATTTTTATATAACTTACAAGTTGATTTCTGTATAATTCTTAGTTATATATGGATTATATTCTTAGTTCTCTGTTTCTGGGTTCTGCAGGTGTTACAGGGGCTTGAGTCAGCAAGTAATTGTGTTGAGGACATGGATGAATGGTTGGGAATTTTTAATCTAAAACTTCGACACATGAGAGAGGACATAGAATCAGTATGGATCTCTCTTCATATTGCTATGCGATTAGAAGTGTGTATTTAGTATTATCATGTGTTCCTTTCATATATATACTTCATCTCATTTATATAGCTATACCATATTGTCCGCCTCTATTTGCTTCCGAGTTTTATGTGGGTTTGGCAGAAAAGTAATCATTAATTTTGTCTCTTATATTTAGATATAATTTGATTAGTTGATTTAAGGGCAACAGTGTTCCTTGTTGTGAGACAACTTGGAACTAAGTGCTTGTCTCTATGTTGCTCATGCTGTGCAATGTTTTTGTGGATATGTAGATTGAAGTACGTAATAATAAACTGGAAATGCAGTCTGTCAACAACAAATCATTAATTGAGGAACTCGATAAGCTTCTTGAAAGATTATGTATCCCTTCCGAGGTTCCTTTTATTACTTTTATCTTTTAGATTCTAAAATGGACTCATTAGGTTATATAAGGTGATCTTCACACTTGACCTTTTGTTTTTCAATTGCAGTATGCAACATCTTTAACAGGAGGTTCATTTGATGAAGCACGCATGCTTCAAAATATTGAAGCTTGTGAGTGGCTGACTAACGCTTTACGTAGTCTTGAAGGACCCAACTTGGATCGCGGCTATGCAAACATGCGAGCTGTATGTAGACTACCTGATTTTCTTTACTTCTGCTAGTTTTCTTGCTGAGATTAGTTGTGCAAATATGGTTGATATGAAGAAAATGACTCGAGATAAATATGTTTGGGCGTGTATTTCCAACATAATTGATAGATAACATTGTTGTTTGTGCAAGCATTCTCGATATATTGAGCTTGTGGACTGCGTAATAGATTGCTCATTGAGTTGCATATTAGATCAATAGTATATGATAGTTTTTAGACAATTTCTCTTACTAGCCACATTGTTGAGTCTGTTTCAGGTTAGAGAAAAGCGGGCAGAACTTAACAAGTTGAAAACTACTTTTGTTAAAAGAGCATCTGAGTTTTTGAGAAATTATTTTGCTAGTTTGGTGGATTTCATGATAAGTGACAAGAGTTATTTCTCTCAGGTAAGGTCATGGTGTGATGCTTAATGGTTAATGATTATCATTATATTAGGGTATCTTACTTTTATGCTTTTCACTTGGATAAAAACAGCGTGGACAACTGAAGAGGCCTGATCATGCTGATCTGCGGTATAAGTGCAGGACATATGCTCGCCTTTTGCAACACTTGAAAGTAAAAAAGAGTGATTACGACACATAGTGCTATTTGATGCCCTAGCTTGTATTATTATTATTTTTGTCTCCTGACGTTCTTTTCTTGTTTTCTTCATATATACAGAGTCTTGATAAGAACTGCTTGGGCCAATTAAGGAAAGCTTACTGCAGTTCTCTGAATTTGCTTTTACGTCGGGAGGTGAGGGAGCAATTGATTTTTGTGCTAGGGTCTTGTAGTTATTTGTCTTTGTTATTCTTCAGGTTTACAATTTGTGATATATGTTATCCAAGAATAAGGTTTTATAATTTGTGGTGCCTTCCTATTTGAAGAAGTTCGCAGGGATTGGATTGAACTTGAATATTAGGAGGAACTTGCATGAATAACTTTGCAGTGCCTGAGTCTATGGGTGATGAGCTTGAACTAGGGTGTTAGTGTAGCTTGGCATCCGTACAGTTTGAATCTCCAGTTTTAATTAGATTTTTCTTAAATATATTGCTAGAAAACTAAAGCTTGCATAAGTTTTTTTTTTTTTTTTTTATGATGTATATTACAATCCCAAATTTATTGGGAATTTGCTTAGTTTTTTGTTATTTATGCTCACTTTGCTGCAACTTCATGATTCAAAATATGTGTAATTCTAGGAATTCTTCAGTTAGTTTTACTTCTATTCTTATTTCTGAGAAAATTGTCAATGTAGGAAAAAGTGGAGGGATCTTGAAGATGGTTTTATGGTATATGGGGTTCTGGAATGATACATTAAAATGCTGGTCTAATCTATAATATCGTATAAATTGGGTTTGACTGAACTCTTAAAATTCAATTAATGTTCTGTACTTGAGTTCCTGGGTTAATGTTTTGATTTCTTTGGTTTGTGTTGTATGCATACCTAATGCTCCATTTCATAAGCCCAACCAAAATCATGCTTACTTCCTACCAAAATGAATTGTATTTTTGATATGAATTATATTATGGGCCACCTTTTGATCTTTGCCCTGCATGATGGGGGGCAACCCTCTGAACTCCTCCATATGTGGCTTAAACCTAAAATCACTTGGAGGAGGTATAATACTTTGTAGTTTTTCTAATAGTTAGCCTCATCTTATGTCTGTTTTGATTGTTTACTTCTGTTGAGAGCTTTGAAATACTTGTTTTTACAATGTTCTATTTTTACTCAACAGGCTCGTGAGTTTGCGAATGAGCTTCGTGCTAGTACTAAAGCATCAAGGAACCCAACTGTATGGCTTGAAGGTTCTACTGGTTCCAATCAGAATGTGAACAGTGCAGACACTTCTACAGTTTCTGAGGCATATGCTAAAATGCTTACAATTTTCATTCCACTTCTCGTAGACGAGGTTATAATTGATGCCTTATGAACTCTCTCCACTCCCTGGAACAACACCCTATCGGATACCTACTTATAACAACTCTACTTTTCACGAACTGCAGAGTTCTTTTTTTGCACACTTCATGTGCTTTGAAGTGCCCGCTCTTGTTCCACCAGGGAATCTTGCCAATGGCAGCAAAACTGGACCCAATGATGATGATAATGATGATGATCTGGGCATCATGGATATTGATGACAATGATGGCAAAACTGGTAACTTTTCAAGTTTTCTCAACTCTTACTTTAGTATATTAGAAATTTTTTTATCACTCTTGCAATTTTGTAGGTAAAAGATCTGCAGATCTGGAAGCATTGAATGAGTCACTTCGTGATTTGCTTGATGGGATACAGGTGCTGACTATTCAAAAATCCCTACTTTGATTTATTAGATTTCACATCTCAAGTTCCGAAGTTTTGACCAACAGAATTTCCCCTCCCCTTCTCGTTTTTGTGTTGATTTTTTAGGAAGACTTCTATGCTGTTGTGGACTGGGCATACAAGATTGATCCTCTGCGATGTATATCCATGCATGGTATTACAGAACGATATATTTCTGGTCAGAAAGCTGATGCTGCAGGATTTGTACGCATTTTACTCGATGATCTGGAATCCAGAATTTCTATGCAATTCACTCGTGTGAGTTATAACTTTCTTCTTTATCCATGTAACATCCTTGTATTTGAGTAATGATATTTATTAACTTATATTGGTTTAATCCTGTAGTTTGTTGAAGAAGCTTGCCATCAGATTGAAAGAAATGAGCGAAATGTTCGGCAGGTGGGAATCTTGTCATATATACCGAGGTATACTGAACCTGATAATAGAGATTTTTTCTTTCTTTTTTTTTTGTGTGTTTTTTGGGTGTATATTGATAAAGATCTTCATTCTCCTCATGTTGGTAATTTTTAGTTTGTCTTACTCAATTTATAACTACACCCAAGGTAAATTATACTAAAGGTGTATCGACACTATTGCTTAAATCCGTGACCTTTTTCCAATCTTGAGAGTGTTATTTGGATCTCAAAATGAGTGAAAAGCAAAAACCTCGTGTTTTTCGAAATAGTTATAAACTCCCCATCTTTTCAACAGCTAAACCTAATAGTCTGCATTTACGCCCTTTGCCCACAGCTAGCAGGATATGATTCTTAGTTGCTTGAAACCAGACTTGAGAGTCTTGCCCATTTTCGCACCGACTGTGCTCAAAATATGGCGAAAATACTCTGTGATGTCTTCTTACTAACCAATTTTTTGGGAACAAGTTCAACCACCGTTCTGGAATCGCATAAATGTCCTCCTCCTGAAACCAAAACTACAGGTGAATAGGTCAGAGATCAAATTACAACTGACTTCAATTCAGAAAATTGCCAACAAGAAAGAACAGGCTTTAGGTTGGCACAAGAAGTGGCAGTTTGAAGTTGAATTCATTTTTTTACGTTTTACATTCCCTGTTAAGTCATCTCATCAAACTGGCCCAACAAACATATTGACTGTCCTCTGAAAAACATGGAATAGGCCACAAGAATATGAATTCGTTGGAAAAATTGTTATAAAATATAGAGGACATAATGATAGATTGTGTTAATTTGCATGGGTTTGGTAGCCCAGATACTGTTGATTAGAAAATTCACGTGTTATTGAATTGATTTTCTTCATAGATTAAATATTCTATAAGCATTTCACATTAGTTTCAACCAGCTCTGCAAGTGACCTTTTCCTGTAGTGTCTGTAGTTTCTTACTATATCTATTGGTTTATGATACTTTTTACATAGATTTGCCACTCTTGCAACCCGCATGGAGCAGTACATTCAGGGACAATCAAGGGATCTGGTTGATCAGGCATATACAAAATTTGTGAGTTCTTCCTTTCAAAATCATTTTCTGGACATATAATGAATATTTTTGCCTCAATTTACGTAATCTGATAGGATAACAATTCACAATGATTAAACAATTGAGTTTAGTTTGCTTCCCTGTCCCTTTATTGTAATCTATGTATCTTGATTCAACAATACAACATGAGATTTGACCTTTAATGTTTAGTTTTCTTATAATATTCTTGGTTGGTTTGGAAGTCGCTAGCAATATATTTCTTAGGCTGATTCATGATAAAATATTTTTTGGCGTACTATAACTCCACAATTCATAAATTATCTCAGAAACATATATGTTACATATGTAACAAAAATCACATTGATACACGTACAGTCAAATAGTCTCTTGAACAAGGATTTGTTAGTGTGTTATCACTTTTACATATTCATTCTCTTATCATGGTATAAATATAGATTACCTGCATCTTGTAGTAGTGTCCAAGAACCCTTGTAATCTAATCTTATTTGATTTTTTGTTGTAGTTATCATAGATTTCCTTTCTTTTGCTTATGCGTTATGGTTAGTATGCAATTTTAAAAAAAAAAATGTTGTTTGGCAGGTCACTGTAATGTTTGCGACATTGGATAAAGTTGCTCAGGCTGACCCAAGATATACAGATATTATGCTTTTAGAAAATTATGCAGCTTTTCAAAACAGGTATCATTGACTTCTGATGTCCTCATAAATCACATATTTTATGTGATACTTCGACTCTATAACCATAAATTTTCTGTTAAGTCAGTTCATGATATTACAGAAATTATAATAATGTCTGCATGTTGACTGAAATGCCTGCAGTCTATATGACCTGGCCAATGTTGTATCCATTTTAGCGAAGTTTTATCACCAAGCAAGTGAATCTTATGAACAAGCTTGCACNTATGCAATTTTAAAAAAAAAAATGTTGTTTGGCAGGTCACTGTAATGTTTGCGACATTGGATAAAGTTGCTCAGGCTGACCCAAGATATACAGATATTATGCTTTTAGAAAATTATGCAGCTTTTCAAAACAGGTATCATTGACTTCTGATGTCCTCATAAATCACATATTTTATGTGATACTTCGACTCTATAACCATAAATTTTCTGTTAAGTCAGTTCATGATATTACAGAAATTATAATAATGTCTGCATGTTGACTGAAATGCCTGCAGTCTATATGACCTGGCCAATGTTGTATCCATTTTAGCGAAGTTTTATCACCAAGCAAGTGAATCTTATGAACAAGCTTGCACTCGCTTTATCAGCACAATCATATACTCAGTAAGTTATTTAACCTTCATACTTTATAATTCTGTTTTAGTTTCATCATTGCTGCATACGGTATGATATATGGTTGAATTTTTTAGCGAACTTTATGCTTTCTCAAATGCAGCAATTTGACCGGCTTTTCCAGTTTTCACATAGAATTGAGGATTTGATGTTCACAATCACGCCAGAAGAGGTAAGTCCGTGCAGATTGTATAAAATACCTAAATCCTCCTTGAGATGTATGTATTTACAATCAGGCAGTTATGAACATCTTTATTTCGTGCTGCAGCCCTTCCTACCTTATAGAAAAGGATCCATGATCCTAAACTGATCTTACGGGGGATTGCAAATCCCAAATTTGTCTATGAAGAATGGATCTAGTTGTATTAGTGTTTATAATTGATTTCTCTAGTGTAATACTAATCTATAGGGCCTATACAAGATCTCATGCATTGTACCCATGGTTGAGAAGCCGAATCTATTAGTACAGAACATTTTCTTTTCCAAGAGTATGTGAAAGAGTAAAAAAGTGCTTTTTATTTTCTCTATGCAAGGATAATATTTTCATTTTTATGTTGTTTTTCTGAAATGTGTTTCGAGAGCTCCAGATTATCCCATCGTCTAATTTATTTTTGCTATCGATTTAGTCCCTTGAGCCTTGTAGCATTACGTTCCCTTGCACATCAGTAAACGAAATTTCTTTAAAAGACTACATGATGTGTAGGACTGTATTTTGCCAGATGTTTTTCAGCAGATATTCAATTTCTATACATCCATGGGACTGCGTA
>CAIGRL010184042.1:0-10113 GCA_903798325.1 Fraxinus xanthoxyloides | reverse complement strand
TAACAAACAAAACACCGTACATGAACATTAATTAAAATAAAGAATCAATATATAAAATTATAAATAATAGAAATTCACATACCTTTATTGTTAGAGTTTGAAAGATGAAGAAATAACCTATGAGTTAATTGAAAGTACCACACACGTATTAAAGGGTTAAGGATTGGATTTAATTTTTAATGGGTAATTATCTAATTGGACATTTAGTTAAGTTGGGTATTGAATTTAATTGGATTGAGTCTAATATGAAGATATCTTTTAATTCGGATGCATTTGGTTTTAATTGGGTTGAACAAACGATTTTTTTAAAAGCGGTTTGACGATTTGAAACGATTTACAAAAAATAAAACCTAACCAAACCACTTCAAAACGGCTTGGTTTGGTTCAAAACCAAAACGTTGATGGATCCATTTGGATCCAAACCAACGGTTTAAAAAAAACGATTTTGATTTGATTCGACGGTTTGACGATTTTGTTGTTTAGCCCTAGTGAAACATATGAAAAGAGCAAGTCGTATCAATAATTCAATCCTCGTCATGTTGGGAGTCGTAGTCAGAAATAAGTAAAAGTTCTCCACCATTGTTACAATTTCCTGCAATGCCGTGTTTCTCTGAAACTTTTGATTGTTGATTTGTAGGCAATTTTTCTTTATTCTACAACTTGTAACAATCTTTTATTAAGTGCCCATTTTTCTTACAATAATTACAAAATTTGAAGTTAAAAGAGTTTAATTTTCCCATTGCACAACCATTATCAACAATGAGGCCATTTCCGAAAATCTCAAATCCAACAAAATGTTTCATCTTCTCATTTAAATATAGAGCATTATAGACTTTTTCAATAATGAGAGTATCACGACTATATAAGATCATATATTTAAAAGACGTAACAAAATCAAACCCAAATCTTTTTCTTCGTATTTGGCCTCCAAGTTTTCTGAATGAGTAACGATTTCTTTAAAAACAGTTAGGTGATCATCAAGGAATGTACATTTTGTTATACGATGAAAATATAAAATTTGCTTCAGGTACAATTTGCTAGTTAGACTCCTCATCATGCATGATTGCTCCAATTTCAACCATAATGCAACGATTGACTTCTCATTCAAAATGTCATAAATAATATTATTCGAACATTTGTTATAGAGCCTTCTGATCCTTACGTTGTTTTTCATCTTGATTTCAAGTTGTAGGCATCTTGTCAAATCCTAACAACTCATCATTCAAATTCATATGAGCAAATACTGTTCACATCTTTATATGCCAAAACGAAATCTTGTGCTGCGATCCAAACATGAAATATCATATTTCGTAGTTGCTATCCCAAAAATAAAATCATCTTATGGATAAAACCTTATCTCTGATACCAATTGTTATAAACAACGAAAAAGATATCGGATTGCTTTGATATTAATTTGTTGTAATAATATGTGAGAAAAGAAAATATGATACAATATAAAGTAGTAATAGAACACAAACTCAAGAACAAGATAATTTGCAGAGTAAATGAGATTTTACTAAAATATGAAAAAGAATACAATAATTGTGTTTATAATTTGTCTAACTTAATCTAAAACATAAAGAAGAGCCAAATATGTATAGGGGACATCCAAAACCCAAGTCTTGGTGTTGTAGAAGGATTATAATGCTGAAAATGAGTGCCAAATGTGAAAAAATGATGCCATAGTTGAGTCGGGATTTTTTAATCACGTTGATTTGAACATAAACATGATATTGAAATTACTGTAAATTTCTTGAAATGAAACAATATATCTGTTAATTACAATGTACTATAAATGCGTCGTGCGTGAAAGAAATGAGTTGAAGTAGTAAATATTTGTGTGGTTTTAATGATGAATAGGTACTTGAAGATCATATCATTTTCTCAAATTTCTCAAGTTTTTTCACCCTCTGCATTGACCTAAGAAATAGAGTAAGAAAAACACCTGCATTGCATCAGAAAATAAAATCAATACTTAGCAGCAACCAGAATTAAAAACAGTCGAATCGATGTATGAAACTCTTGTCACTCACCTGCACCAACAAAAGATCCATTCGCAACAATTTGACTGCCTTGACTGGTAAATGTAACGCCAAGGTTCAAGAGGGTACCGCCTAAGACTGTATACATGGTTGCCATCTGTAGTATGGTTGCTTTTCGAGCTGCTCTCTCTGACTGACATATACAATTTTTACAATGTTCAATAGAAGGAAAATATCTGAGGACTAGCTAAAACTGTTCAGAGAACAGTTACCTCAAGAACTCGAACTCGAAGTTTTAAATCTCCCGATTCAAGTTCTTTTACGAAGTCTTCTATCCGCTGAATTCTGTAAGGCATGGACATTGTGTACGCTCTTGCCTGAATTATAAAGTAATCGAACTCAAGTTCCGTTCATAGTTCACGCTAAATTTTGCTTGATCAGAAATCAAAAGGAGGAAAAAATACAGTACATCATCAGCTTGTTTCCTTATATCTTGAACGAGTTGCGTTCCAGTCCGCTGCTTCAGTCTTAAATCTAAGAGCTCCTGTAGGTAAGTTAACCATTTCTGATAAGAATAGTTTCCAGAATGACGAATATGAGTAAAATCTTGATTCCAAGACGTAGAACCTCAGCATATGGTGCAGCAATCTTAGCAAAGGAAAAATCTGGATCCAGAATGTAGCCAATGCCTACGAGAAAGAAAACTAGGGAAATCATGTGATATCTCCGAAAATCATAGATGAAGTCTCCAATATAATGAAAGAAAAAGAAGTAAATTAACTTCAACAAGCTGTTCATTGTTGTTCTAGAGTAGTGATAACCATTAGAGAAGTATCTGACTGATATGAATTGAAAGATATTGAAGCATTTAGTTAAAGTAGATAGTGTCTGGGATTCAGAATTTGAATTTGAATTTGTATTAGATTATATATCTTTTATGAAGGAGATTAAATTAAAGGAATTTGGAGAAAAGCCATTTGAGGATCAAATTTAGCAGATGAGTTGCAACGTTACTTTTGGTAGAGAAATTACCTTCAAGGGTCGAAAATGCCCTGAGCACAAACGTAAAAGTGGAAGGAAATCTGAATGGCTGATCTGTAGCTATTGCAAACAAATCCTGCAAAGAAGTTTTACAATCCCTTCGTAATCGTTAGGCATAGAGCAAGAGAAAATATGGAATGCTCTTGCCTTCAAAACAAGCAAAACAATGCCAATAATTAGATCGACGTGGATTGAATAATGAAATAGTCACTTTCATGTTCCAACATTTTACAATATTAGAAATCGCATTTTTATTTCGTTGAGTTCCTAAAATCTACTGTGCCCATGAGTCATTTAAAAAAAAAAAATACCTGTTACTGAAACAAAATTAAGATTGGACATCTCTAGTAAATTGGTTTTGACTGAGTGGGTGAATTTCTGTGTACCTCACCAATTGCAGAAAAAGTTTGCTGCTGATCAGGTCTTTGATTCAACAAATTATCTAAGAAAAACTGCACAGATCTCCTCACCTAGGAATCGAAAAATGTTTTAGAGAATAACTACAATAAGATTGTAAAGAAATCATCAAACATGGATAACATTTCAATTGCTTTAAAGTAAAATTGATGTTTAAGAAGCATACTGATGACATGTCTCCAGTGGGCTGAAGTGCTCCAAGATCTATAAGACCTTGCATAACCTGCATAGACAAGCTTAGATAATTGAAACTACAGAATTTTAAAATAAGCAAGCTCGATCATAGTGATCAAAAGGACACAAGTAAAAATCAATAACTATGTGTGCACGTGTGCTACGGAATAGGTTTTATGTTGAACATAAAACATCATATGTTAGCTAAATAGTTGATAAAACAATGTCGCTCAATCTTGAAAATGAAATGAGAAATCTGAGTGAGTAATTCAGCCAAAATGATCCCAGAATCACTGCCATAATAAAAAAGAGGTAGCACTCCAAAATCTTACATGTTCTTTTAAATTTGTGGGCTAAGCTGATTTATTTAGTCCAGTAGTCAGTAGAGTTCGACCGGAAAACATTGTTTCCCAAATCTTAAAACCTAGTTTAGTACTGCAGAAATACAGAAGTATCAGAGCATTCAAAGATAAAATGATGAACCTTTTTTGCATCCTTTTCATAAACAGCATAGAAAACTTCTAATAACTTCTCTCTGGTAAAGCTCTTGATGTCTCCCATCATACCAAAGTCATAGTAGATGAGTGCTTCATCCACGTCAATAGCGAGGTTTCCAGGATGAGGATCAGCATGAAAGAAACCAGTCTTTAGTATCTGAAATCGAAGTGGTGTACAAAAAAATTATTTAGCCAGTAAAGGGTTAGATTTCATCAACCTGAATAACTTAACTGCAGGGAACTCACCTGAATTAAGTAAGCCTCAATAGCACGTGATGATATTCTGGATCGACTAAAACCTCGTGCATCAATCATGTCTAATTTATTTATCTTAACCCCTAATTAGATAGTCAAAAATATGATAGTATATAAGCATCACATAAAAGCCTTACCATCTGATCAATGCTTTCGCCCATAAAGGCAGGCACATTATTTAGTTTGAATTAGGAAATTATTCTGTAAAAATAAGGAAATTAGAGTCTATTAGATTAGAACCTGGAACATACTCCAATGTCAACACCTTTGTTGCTGTATAATCCCAGTAGACCAACTACAATATGGAAAAAAACACATCATAATTAGGATAAGCATATGTGCAAAATATGCAAAAAGCAAAAAACATTTATTATTTTTATAGAAAGTCCAGGTTCGTAAGTATATGGAGATGGTAAACAGAAAAGAGTAATGGAATTTGGACACCAAACTTAACACTAAGCAACCTAGATCAATCGATCATAGAAATCCCATTTATTGAGTTGATGGAAACAACAGTAAAATAAGGACGTGTTTGTTTAATTTCATGCACGAGTATCCAGAAAATAATAGTAACTTTTGAAAAGTCATTTGTTCCTGGTACTATAACTGATTTGAAGATAGATATATAAGAAACGGTTCATTGAAAAACATAGTGAATATAGCTACCCTGCTTTCTTTTAACTCGGGGGTTTCTCAAGCAGTTTCTTTAGAAGCATTTACTAATTAGCCTAATTTTGATACTAACACTAATCTTTTAATTCTTGGAAAAATCAAATGCATAGAATGCAATTTCTTTCTTTTTCATCTTTCATCTCCACAACTACATAGGAGAGAGAATTTGATAAAAATGTTGAAAGAGAACCAATTTAAAGAAAACAATAGTAATAAGGAAGAAGAACCAGCAGTCCTTCCATAGGAAACATACAGGTACTCGGACCCACTTTATATTTCGGAAATCCCGACGGAATCTATCTGCATTCTTTCCTTCATTTACATAATCAATTTCTTCATACAAAATCCTGGAATCCCCATAAGCATAAAAATTTATTAGACAACCGATCAACATTGACATATTTAGTTAACATCAGAGGGGAAGCTCAAACGGAAATTTACTTAGCAGTAAAGGAAGCTTATGGATAAATAGTACAACAAATGTTTTGGACAGATTACTCCGTTGTTTTGAGGTCAACAGCTTTCAACTCCAGATACAACATATTTTGTGCAGTATGTTGGGATCTCCTATTCAATAGATTTCAGATGCATAGGGAATGCTTGGACACCGATTGCAAACTTCAATTAGTTCAAATTATCCATATAACTAAGATATGTATATATATAAAGCGATGACATGCATGACATTGTATGCCAAATATATCTGTATTTAACTTCCCCAACTGTAGCTTTAGGGGCTTGATCTCTCATATTGAGAAACATGTATTAACATGGCCATGCAGACATGATTGATCAATAGAATGCCCCATCCTCCTTGTAGTATTTCATATGTTGCACCACGTAGGTACAGTTCATGAAAGTTTATTCTTAGAATTACTGTTATAATGATCATCATCATCATTAGAAAAAGAAACATGGTGTGACGCCTGGTACTACTTACTTGGCACATTCTTCATATATTCCTATCCAATCCCTTGTTGGACCACCTAGCGTTTCACTTTTTTGGAAGTATTCAGCAACCAGCTTTAAATTTCCTGAAGAAACAGGCATATCGATTTACATACCAAAAGGAAGGTAATGGTAGCAGAAATGTCACAGACTAAAAATTACTTACGCAGATCGATGTCAAAAAGCTTCTTTAAACCAGGTCTTTGTACTTTCACTACTACTTTCTCTCCGTTATGTAAGATAGCCCTATGCACCTGAGAAAAATTGCTTTGAAGGCAAATCAGCATCTTCTAATAAATTAGGATAGACTCATGAAGCATATGACTCTTTTCGACTATTACCACAATTTAGTCATCAATATGCATGTTGTTCGAGGAAAGAGTTCCAATAGGGCACTCAATTACATAATAAGCTAGAATGTTCAAATGGTAGCACCTAATTTTAACCAAAAAATCAGCATAATAATTATCATAGGAATAAGAAAAAAGAATGGGATAGAATCTGTAAAAAAATTGACTCTGCATTTATGTCTCAGTCTTGAATCTGTAAACATGTCAAATTGAATCTAGTACCAGTAAAAAGAAAATATGAAATTATCCCCCTCTCATATTGTTGTATGATTTCAACTTAATTGCAAACATAAATCATTGTAGATAACAAAAGAGCTACATGTCTCTTTGTTTGTCTGTCTCTGTTTTTTGGGTTTCTGGAGGCAATAAATGCGTTTGCTTTATATGCTTGCACAGTCTTAAGTGCACGACAATAAACCCAATAATTCACATGTTCTGCTTTCAGGCAGAGAAGGAAAAGAAATGCAAATATGAAGCAAACACCTGACCAAGACTAGCAGCTGCAATAGGTAGGTCTTCAAACTTCTTGAACAACTGATTAATTGGAACACCCAATTCTGTTTCAATGAACTTCTTTGCTTTACTTGGTGAAAAAGCAGGTACTCTATCCTGAATCATACGTCAATTTGATCAATACAAAATCAAACTCAAGGCTCCACAACTTTACCATGAAAGATAAGATCTAGTAGAGGATACCTGCAACTTGGCAAGCTCATCCACAAATTCTCGTGGAAATAGATCAGACCTTGTGGAAGATAACTGCCCAAGTTTAATAAAAGTGGGACCAAGTTGAAGCACACATTCTCGTAACCACGAGGCAGTTTGCTCTCTTCTGGTTCTCTGAAATTAATACAGTTTTACAACTTCTACTGTTACTATAAATTCCAAGTTTGCTAACCTTGAATAAGAAGCTGTCATAAGAGGCGTGTTTGGTTCACTATACTGGACAAGACTGAGCAGTACAATAGACAAGATTTTAGCTTTTTTTTCTTACCTCACGTTGTCCAATAGTGTACAATCCATCTTATCAAAAAAACCAAACATGATTGATGCCAAAGGTGCTAACAGTGTACCTGTTTATCTTCTGTAAAGCCTCCTAAATAGCTCCATTTTGCATTGTCGAACAGAACACGCACACGCAGTGAAAGAACAAAGGTCCACACATCTACACTTCTTTGGAAGGAGTTATAATTTTCATTAGCCCAACTGAAACCTTCATCCGAAGGCAAAATTTTAAGCTCTTCAATGGGTGGAAGCTCTTTAGAGGTCGAAGATTTCCTCAGAGATGGAGCAGTATCTCTCTTAATGAGGCTGACTCCATTAACGTTGCGTACTCCATTGACATTCCTTGTAGTGCCATTTATCGTTTCTGAAGTTTTTGCAACGGGAGGAGATTTCCCTTTCTTCCCTCCAGTTGTGCGTTCCATTTTAGTCGGTTGGCCATTAACACCTACCTTTGCTGGAGATTTCATCTGTTGCATTTCCACCTTAAACTTGTGGACTTTTTTAGCTTTAAACAGATGACGTGAATACTTCTCAAAAGAATCATGATTCAAAAGTGAGATGGAGAAACTCATCTTGTCTCCTGGTAAGTGATTTATCAATTCTCCATAGCGGCAATAGCAGGAGTTAGAAGCCAGTATTGACGCCATTTGAGGTACAAAACCTGGAGCAGAAACACTTAATGGAGCAACAAATTGAAGAAATCCACAGTAATTTTAGTCATGATAAATAAACATAGACCAGATAGTATGCTTTAAATATATATAACAAACAATGACCTAAATTTAAAAAAAAGAACTTATTAATATCCCTCGTTATGAGCAATCATTTTCATTTCTTTATATAATAAATACTGCCAAAATCTTGTCCAAATATGTGAATGTAGTGCATAAACAGCCAAGAATTATTTCAACTAATTCCAGTCTCTCTCTAAATTCTCTACTTCTGCGGATGCGTGTGCTTGTTGACTATGCTACAAATTATTAAGGACTGAATTAACCACAAAATCTTTATCTTAATGCATAAATTCGATGGGGGCCGAACAAATTTAGCTTAAAAACCCTCAAGAACAAGAATCCACATAATTTCTTAGGTTCACACAGACGAAAAGGCATTAAATAAACGCAAGAATAAAATGATAACTAATATAAACAAAGCCTATCACACAAATATAAGTTTGAATCAGAGGTTATAAGTATACAAGTTAAGAAAAGCATACCACTTGAGATTACACACAAAAAAAAAATGGAAGACGGTTCAGAATTTGAGCTCCTGATTTAATGATCAGACAATAATAATTTCTTGACGTCTACGATGATCGAAATGGGAGGAATATAAGTAGCGTGCACTCTTGATACTTCTTAGAAGTGTTGAAACATTTGTCCTAAATTCAAAATGTTTTTTTTTTTTTCTCCTTCTATGTGTGTGTGTGTAGTTTTTTTTCTGGGTCTCCGTTAACGACAAAAACGGCAAGATTTATGCATTCATCAGCCTACCACTACTTACTTTGCAACTGTGCTTCTTCCTCATTGGTTTGTATTGCTCTCACGTGTCTTTCTTTGATCCTTAGTTATATATATACAAATTACCCACTGGTTGTATCGTGACCATAATTTTAGTACAAACTTTGTTGATCTTTCAATTTGGTTGGTGTGGAAATTGAAAGAAAAATCTACAAATTGATTTGATTTGATAAAGTTTTACGGTGATTTTACTTTAATTCCATCTTTCAAACGAATTTAAGACGATGTTAAAAGTTAGCAGTGGACTCTATAATAGTGAGAAAATGACGAGAGTCGGGTTGGACTCTATAATTTTTAAAAGATTCTGATTAAAGATGATAAAATGTATGATTGAAAATGATTTTAAGAAAAAATAAATTTTAAAAATAGGGACCAAATAGAAAAATAATAGATTTTAGAAAATGAATCGAACTTATTTTGGAACGAAAAAAAAAAATGAAAGTTATGGAAGCAATTTGTGATTCTATTATTTTTGAAACAATATTACTTCGAAAAATTTCATATGATTATTTATATCTTAACTTGTATCACTTATGAGAACATAAAAGACGGTAATTTCATTGCTTTTAATATAACATTAGTTTGATCCTCGTTCTTTTCCCCAAAAATACATTCTTATATCCCATCAAATTGGGCCCGCTATAGTGAACTTGTCTTTTGGTCAAAATGAATTGTGTGCATTTTTACATGTTTACTATCATTTCCTCATTTGATTTTGAAACTGTTTACAATAAAAAAATGTGCATTTGAAAATGTGAAAAATGAACAATTTTGAAATGAAGTGAACATGGCAAGTTCATTGACGTGTACAAATGGAAAAATATTAAGGTCAACATATATCAATATATTTCTCTACATTCTTATTACACTACACGTGCAAAATATTAAGTTCTGCAAAAATTATAGCTTCATTGTTGTCGTGCCATATAATCGCGAAATCTATCCACTCATTTTCGCTGCATTTTGATGTATTTATTTCGGCATGCATTCCATCTAGAGGTGTCAAGATAGACGGACCGGTCAGACCCATGAAAATCGGCCCGGATCAACCCGGGACCACGAGCCGACCCGTGACCCGAGCAGGCGGTTCACGGGTCAAGGAGGTATGACCCGCGAGTTTCGCGGGTTGCACATTCACTGGCCGCGGTTAACAACTAAAAAAAGTTCAAAAAAAATTTGAAAAAAATTGAACAACTAAATTATAGTTAAGAGGTGTCAACCTAGTTGTGATATACTTAAACTATAAATTATA
>CAIGRL010184004.1:0-11180 GCA_903798325.1 Fraxinus xanthoxyloides | reverse complement strand
ATTTGTGTTATCTCTTTGGCTCTTGTCTCCGTCCCCAGAACTCATTGAGTTTGAGCTAGTTACTGCATCTTTTTAATGTTCGGCTAGATTGTTACTTTCATTTTAAGCCTTATACTCTGTGAAATTAATGATCAACAGTGCATTAAGCCAAGAACTAAAGTTTTTCAAAACAATAAACATCATCAATCTCTGGAAGGTTTAGGAAGTTGCATCCACAACTAGATCCTAAATTGGATTCAAAAATTGGATTTATATTCACAGTATCACAATCCAGACTACTCCATGCAAAGCAATAATCATTTCTTAGTATATTCTTCAATTTCTCATAGCTTATTTGCTTTCCCCTCGGCTAGTCTTAAAATGCAGCCTCAATTCCCCTATGAAGCCCGTGATATTGACATAAAAAAACCCATCAAGCATTTGTAATTAAAAAATTAATTAGAAAAGACAACTCATTTTCTTCTTCCCTCTTGGCATACAGGGACGTTCCTGTCAAATTAAGGTTTACCCACAGTTATCCATCATCAGTCCAACATTCCAAGAGGCAGATAATTAGAAAAGGGTCCATAATTTAAAACATCATGATAACCAAAATGCACAAAAGATAATTTATAACCCCACGACTGCTACAAAGAAGACCAAGCAATGGCCCGATAGCTAATTGGCAGGTGCTGGGAATTTCCACCAAATAGACAAATAAGCATGTTTGGCTAAGCTCAGAACATAAAAATCAAAGTTACTTTTTGTTCTAAGCATGTTTAAATTTGTTATCTTTTAACTAAATAATAAGTAATTTTTACCTAAATTTCAAATAAGTAGCTTACTTCCAACTTTGGCCGGTAATAAATTATATATTCTAAAACTTCAAATTTACTTATAAGTAAACTTTTAGGCTTAACCAAAAAATGTTCTAATCAATCCTTCAAGGAGTCATTGTTTTGCTTTACATTTTCCCTGCAAAAACAACAAAGGCGGCTTTTTTTCTAAACAAACTCTGACAGTCTAACACCACATGCTGCATGTAACTTGAAGAAAGCATATCAATCAAATTCAAAAATCTAAATTTGAATAGAAAGCAACAGTATCACTTCACTCGGCTTACATTGCCTTCATCAGTTCCCAAAAATTCCCTCATTCTCCTTGCAGTGTCAAGAGCACTCTTGAACAGATATGGCGTCCCGTTTGATATAACCACCTCAATCTCCCTTCTCGAAAGCAATCTGCATTTGATCCATAAATCAACCTAATTTAAAGATTACACTTGAACGAAGTTTTCATCATTCTGCTAAAGAAAGGTACAATTCTATGCATACGATACAGCACTATGTAGTACTCTACGCTTTGATAATTGCAAAGAAAAAGAAGCTCTGCAACTATCAATTTTCAGCTTAATTTACAGAAATGGTATTTGTGGATTATACATAAGAGAAGGTTGTCTTGATGATGGATTTAACTTCAGGGACATAGTACCACAGCATAGAAAAATCACAACTTTGATTCATCCTCCACAAAGGAAAAATCCAAATTCCTGTAACCTGCTTAAGGATTAAAATTTTGAATTTTTTTTTTTTTTTTAAGAAATAGAAGGCAAGAAAACAAACCCAAGAAGATTGGGACGGTCCCTAGCGAAAGCCAAGCAGGAGGCGGCGGCACGAACAAAATCCTCAGGCAATTCCTCGTACACAACAAAAGCATCATCAGGAAGGATTTCATGGTTCACAGGTACAGTAACTCCCTGCTCATTTTGTGTGGAGCAAACAGAGATAGTATTGACAAAATGGGTCCACTCTCGCCATGGGTGGCTAAGGTGTTGAGAAGAGTTGAGTGTGTAAGTACTATTGTTGGCCGGCTGGGAGTGGAAGTGCTGTTGTTGGGTGGAGTTGAGGGGGAGAATTTGTGGGGTGTGGGTTTTGGATTTGGTGGAGGAGAGACTGAGGGGGCGAAGGGGAAAGGTGGAGAGGCGGCGGCGGATGAAGAAGGAAGAGCGGAGAGGGTGGAGAAGAGAGGGAAAGGGTAGGGCGAGTAATGTCACGAACCTGGAAGCGCCGCCCATTACGGTCGAGGAGGGCGGCGCGTGACTGCTAGGGGGATTGGGTGCGAAATAGCAACTGAAGGACTTCAGCTAAGTTTTAGAGTCCAGTATAAATTGTTCAAGGAAAGGTTTAACGGTAAATTACATTATAGATCACCAACCTTTCTACTTTATCACAATTTCATCCCCATTATATACTAATATCATTTATCATCCAAAAATGACGACTCCATTCCAAATTTTTTGCGTGTAAAACAAAAAGCTTTACCGACTAACTAAAATCACAAAATAGAAAAAGCAATAGCATACATTAATGAAAAATGAAAAATAAAGATAAGGAAAAAACAATTTCATTTCTATTCGACTCCAACAACCACTAAAAGAAAGGCTTTCCCTTATTTTTGTCGCTACTAGCAAACCAATGGAAGGCAAAGCCATCGGCATATATAAAAACCAAAGGGAAACCCCTACTTAATGAGAAAAAAAAACCAAGGGATACTATTCTTGATTTTTGCCATCATCAATGATTGCAAGAATCTTGCTTTTCTCGATAGAAGAGGGGGAGGCGTGGTGGTTACATCTGTGGTATATGAATTTTGACGCGAATGTGGGCGATGTAGTCTTTGGGTGCGACAACAGGTGGTGGTGGAGTTTTGATAGGATGGAATGGCTAATTGTTTTTAATCGTACCTACTCTTCTCGTTTTTTTATTATTTTTTATTTTTGATTTCCTATTTTATTATTCTCTTTTGACTTTTCAGTTTATTTAAGTTAATGGGTGAAAGTGTATTTTCACCGCAAAAGTCAATAGCAGGGACACTACATAATTAGAGCTAGTCTGGTACCGATTAAAATTCAATTAAAATTGAAAATATATCATTTATTGGGTCCCACTCGTCTAATAAAAATCAACAATAAAGGCTAATTTTTCGATTTTAATTCAATTTTAATCTCTCTCAAACGGGCTTTTAATGAAACGATGAGGATAATATGTGCTACAATAATTTGCTGAGGACAAAATTGCAACAAATTTAAAAGTTTGGAGACCTACTGTCCAATTTAATAAAATAAAAAGTTCTAAATGATTTAGGCTCCGTTGCAAGTCATATTTCTCATTACGATGATGAAAAAAAGAGGATCAAACGCGCTTAGTTTTGGTGTAGATAAAAACAAAAGGAAGTTCCCCATGTCAAAAGTAGCCATTATCTTGCAAAATAAGCAACTTTTCCATTCATAATTAAAAAAAAGAAGAAAAAAAAATCTCTATCCTAACTGAAATTTAACACATCAAAATGTAATAAATTGAATGCGATTTTCTTACGATAAAAGGGAATATTAACAAGAAAAATACAATGGCTGAAGTTTGGAATAAGAATTCCCAAGAGTTCAATCAACTTCAAGATCACACATAATGTACAATGCTGTTACAAAAGTACTATATATCGTCACAGACAAACCAGACGAAGCAATTAACAAAAAAAATTGTATTTACAAGTTTTCATTTTGACTTTCTTCCTAGGTCGTAAAAGATCACATTACAATAATTTATGAGTGTTTCTGAGATACGAAACACGACGATATCTTTATCCACACAAACTGGCTGCCCAAATTTAGGCTAAGAAGTTGTCAGTTTCTTCATCACGTAAGAAAGCTGAACTTAGGGAGTCTTAAACCCCAATGGCCGTAAAGGATTACGACGGAGAGTTTCTCGAGCTTTGGTAGATTTCGTCAACATGGGTTGCTGGAACATAAACTGCATCTCGCAACGAGCTATGCTTCCGGCCATAGAAAAGATAAACTATCGCTCCTACGGCTAACCATATTGATACTCTGGCCCAAGTAGCACCTCTGCATTTTCGGATAGATAGAAACACGTAAGAGAGTTCATAAAGCTAAAAAATGCAGCAATTGATACAGATTAATGGAGGAGTAACTCAAAGATTTACACATCCACTATAACCCTGACATCTGAACATGTAAAATAATCTATCGACAGCGGGATTCAAAACATGTTAGCTCAGCTCTTTAAAAAAAAAATGGAAAAGTAACTTTTTGTTTCTAAATATATTTGGATACGTTACTCTTTTTAAGTAGACATTTTAAGCTTAGCCAAGCTTGCTCTCTAAGTCCTGCTATTGTAAAATTCCAACATCCATGTTTCTCCACCATAACATGGATGACCATTTTCGTTCCAACTAAAATCAAGTAGAAATGAAAAAACTGACGCGTTCAGATGAGCACGAGGAAAACGGGTAGGGTAAATAGAATGTGTACATGTGGAAACAGATATTTTGCCAGGTTAATAAATGGGACTATATCAACGTCAGAGGCAACGCCTGTTAATCAATCAGGAGATAAAATGACTAGATACTCACCCGAGATTAATCAATAAGTAGACATTGATGAGAATGCAGGTGATCGGTAGCAGTGGAACACATGGGCAAATGAAACCTAAACAGAGAAGAAACTGATCATTCAAAGATATCCCAACAATTTTTCCTACATATTCTTAGAAATTATCATCATTCAAAAGCGTCCCCACTAAATTGAAGAGCCGATGCGTCATGCAAAGCATATTTTAACTGTCCTATGCAACTATGCAGGAAGTTACTACCCAAAATACAATAGCTTGGGGTAAAGAGTTAATCAAATTTGTCATCTTGGAGGGACACTAACGGCTATGCAATACTAGATAAGACCAAATAGTACAATGAACAAGTTTTTAGCTTATTTCTCTTCCCTAATATTGCCAACTACTATCAACTCCATCTTATAAAAAATCAACAAGGGTATGTTCCCTATGCAGTAATGGATAGGAGTAGAGACTACAATAAATGATGTCTAATTTTTATTTTTATTTTTTCTTGGTTTCTTAATATTGTCGAGTAGTATATTATCCGACTTACCAAACATGTCACAGATTCATGAAATTAGCGCTTTTATCCTATTCAGCTACATGCTCATCAAAATCATGATAACTTGTACATCAAGAGAGCATACCTCCAGAGTGCCCAAAGTTGTGTCTTGCATCATCTTGGTTGATCCAAGTGAGTAATACTAGACCAGATAAAAGGAGAACGCCGCCAATTCCACAAAGTGTAAATCTAAGGGAGCTGGTAATTATTGAAAAACTGGGATTTAGAACATGGTTTATACAAAAGGATATAGATTCAAAAAAGATAAGTACGGAAAATTATGTATACATCATGTACTAATGTTCTAAAGAAGCCAAAAATAATGGCCATAAAAATGGACCACCCACCTATAAAGGCTCACACTTGAAGCTGCAGAAGTTAGGACAAGCACTCCGATGCATGTAACCATGATTGTCCAGCCAGCAATCTTCCGCCTGTTGGATTCATTCACCTCGACTGCATGATAAGCAATGAAAAAAGTATGTAAAGTTTGATAACTGGGTAATCAAAGAAGAAAAGCGTATCATAGGAGTATGATAAGCAATGAAAAAATATTTGCTCATTGGATAAACTTACAGTTGCACTGGGCAGCTGCTTTCTCTATAAGAGGATATCCAACAGGTGTGTCCTTGCCAACTAAAAGTGGAATTCTATCACTAGAGGTTATATCATTGACTTTTGTGTTCTCCACATCAACTTCCTTAGAACTGCTGCTACTATACCTCACCGAAACTGAATCTATTGCTTCCTGGAAAGATGGTGAAAGTGGAACCTCATCCGGTGGAACATATCTCAGTATCAGCAAAGAAATTGCCACCATTGTAAAGGCAACTAGTGTACCGACACTAACCTGCATGTACAACAAAGCTATCAACACCTCAAGAAGGAACTTCACAGACAAAAAAGATTCCTGATAACTATTTTAACAATTTGAAGGAGTATATCAATTTGAACTATATCATCACTGAGATATGCACATCAACAAGTAGATAGAGCATTCAAGTAACATTAAATGCAACGTGGTTTGTCCTCATTATCACAATTCTGTGATTGTCACTGAAAATCTCACCAATTTAATTCAGAAATGCTGGGGGAAGGGAGAAGGGAACACGAAAAAACAAATTTGGCAAGCAAAATGCAATTTGAATCCAGTAGTTCCAACCGAAAATAGAAGTAGCAATCAGAAATGAGGTACTTAATGTACGTAGCTTTTACGAGAAAATGAACATACCATGCCTGCCAACTGTTCAACATCCATGAAGAATCCCAAGACTCCAGCAAGTAAACCAGTAACTACAGTGCTCTTAACAGGAACTTGAGTGCGTTTATTGACATCAGAAAAAAATGACGGCAGCAATCCATCTCTAGCCATTGCCATAAGTATTCTAGGCTGAGGTAAATATTAGATCAAGAAAATTTTCATGCATCAGTCGTGAAGGGAGACTCCACTAGGTGGAGATAGAAAAGGAATAAAACAACATTTTGACCCAGTAAAAGAAACTTAGATCTTCATATATTGATATCAAGTATCGACAACAACTCTTTTAACCTTTTAAGACAAATTTAGAAGTTAGATTTAGTGATTTTGCAGGCAGTACTAAGACATGAATCAGAAATGCAGTTGACGTCATTTTATTCACTAGCAGCGTCAATCTGAACATATGAACACCATTCATGGTCCTATTAACAATAATTGGTTACCTGTGGTAGGATAGAACCCATCAATGTTGAGCAAAGAGCAGTAGAAGCTCCAACAGTAACTATATACCTGGATAGACAAGTAAAAGAGCATAATTAATACAAAGACAACATTGCAAAAAGTGTCTCAAGTCAGAGGAGATCTCAATGAAGTTAATGATGAAACAGGACGTCTGCTTACGCTGCCCACTTCATTCCATGGCTAGCAAATGCAGACGAGATGGGAGTGTCAGGATCCATAGCATAATACGGCACCAACCCAACAATTACGGCAGAGACCAACATATACAACGTGCAACAAATAGATAGCGCAATACCAATACCCATGGGTAAATCTCGTTGAGGATTTTTTACCTGTCAGATGGTAATGTTCAAGGTTCAAAAATCTCATAATATGTTAGCCTAAGCTTAAAAATATTTCTTCTAAGTTTACTTATTAGCAAGTGAGTTTGAATAAATAAATTTTCATCGGTCGAAGTTGGAGATAAGTTACTATTTTGTAACAAGGTGATAGTTACTTTCAAAATTAGTAATTGTTTTTACCAGAAACAAAAGAAAAAAAAAATGTATCCAAACACCTTTTACATTTTTTTAAAGCTTAGCCAAGCATGATGTTAGTCATTACCATACATCTCTAACAACTGAAAACAGTTGGGAGACAGTGGCACAAACCTCTTCTGCAGTACTAGCAACTGAATCGAACCCAATGTATGCAAAGAAAACAGTCGAAGCCCCAGCAAGCATGCCATCAGCCCCAAATGGAAAATATCTAAAAGAGAAAATAGTCTCTCTACATGAGTAATTCCTTATGCTCACTAGCATACAATAAAATTGACGAGAATGATGCAGGAGGATATAAAATGCAAATGACTAAGGATGATAAACAATTACCCAACAGGAAGTTCATAGCCGGGCCATCCAGTCTTGAAACCCAAATATCCACCAGCTATAATGACAAAGATCATGGCACAAGTATTTGCTGCTGTCACAATTCCTTGAACAAATGTACTCTGAAGAACATATTTTACGAGATTTAGAGGTTAAGACAGTTGGAGCAAGGAACATTTTCCAAAGAAACAAACATTTTGAAAAAAATACCTCCTTGATTCCCACGCACAAAAGACCAGTGACTACAAACACCAAAATAGCTGCACATGGGTCCACCACAATACCAAGCCCCGGGATGGTCTGACGAGCTAGAAACGAAGGGAGACTATCTGGTCCTCCAAAAAGTAAGGCCTGATGGGAAAAATAGTACATATATAAATAGAGTAACCATCAGACATTTCATAATTCAATTGAATGAACAAGCAAACGGGGCGAAACTAAGCATTAATATTGAAGAAAAGGACAACCTCATTTTTAAACAATCACTACACTGGACATCAGAAATTGAAAGGCTTGGAAGTTAGCCAACAAAAAAATCTTTATGCAGAAGAAGATATGCATAACCAAATATGGATTGATGCAAGGAAGACAAAAGCTGAGATAATGGAAAGCAGAGAAAAGCAAATTCTAGCTTATTGGTATCTTTAAAAATAAAAGATAAATCCTAAAACACACACAAAGAGACCTACTAAAATGGCTAAATATAAGATAAATGTACAGCACCAAATTTGGAGATATGCCACGAGCAACTGCAGAGCCTCCGATAGTGTATTCCAATATTAACGCCCAACCAATCAACCAAGCAACACTGCATGCAATCCAAGGATTTGAAGGAATTACCAAAAAATATCTGAAAGCTTGATCAAAAAATCAAGTAATGATAGTTAGCAAACTGAAAGCTGAGTTTTGCGAAGTGGCAACAACAGTTCTTCCAAAGCCATACTTCTATATAAGCAAACAAACATCAAGGCTAGGTATGTTCGCACCAAATTTGGTGCTCACAATTAGCTTTTAGAAGAGTTATATTTGTTAAGTAGTGGAGCCTAATTATTGTCGCGTGCAAAGCTATTATGCGGATCAACCTTTGTGGTGAGGTCGCCGTGGGAGTTGGAAGTCCGCCTCCCGAACAAAATTTTTATTAAGGATCATTTAGAAATTGTCTAATAAATAGGGAGCCATCATTAGACTTTTGAATTACCGCCATTAAAGAGAGAAAGAGAGGTTAGAGTAGATACTTGTGCAATCTTCTCTTATAAACTTCTATTTCATCATAGTGAATTATTGCAGAAGCGGAAGAGATATAGTTTTACATCGAGGTGAACCTTAATAAATATTGCGTGTCTTTATTTCTTTCTGCTAATTGATGGCTCTCAGTGGAATAATTTCTAATCCTCAACAATAATTAAGCCCCTGTTTGAGCCACGTTAAAATTTTCATTCTCATTCTTCTACTCATTTTCAACCACACATTGTTCAATAAAATAATATTTTTCATCACATCAATAACTTTTCCTTCTTTTTACTACATATTATCCATCAATCTACTATTCCAAAATACATTTTTCCAAAATAATGTGACTCAAACAAACCCTAAATCAGAAAAAGGTTTTCCAAATTTCTAATTTTGAAGACTTATCCCACAATACTATAACAACTAAGTTTATCGCCACAATGCTATCGATCCTACTTCACACAATCTCCATGCGATCAAGCTGGTGACCATATCCTCTTGAGAAGTAAAAGATGGTATGCCATACAATAAAAAAAATCTCCCCACAACATGATGGAATTTAAATATTACCCTTCTCCTACGCATATGTAAGCATAATGATAGGCACTCCCAGCTGACGGACAACGACTAGCTAGCTCAGCATAGCAGAAGGCAGAAAGAGCAGCTGCTATACCAGCTATTAGAAAGGAAAAAGTAAGGGCTGGTCCTGAATGCTCTCTAGCGACTGTGCCAACAAGAATATAAACTCCAGCACCAATAGTGGAACCAACTCCTACAAAATTCAGCCAATCAACTTTTTAACCATAATGTTGTTTATAGCACACGTTCAATACATAAAAGGCATTCTCAAGTTACTAGCAGACCTTTAAAACCCAATAAATAGTATATAAGGGCCATTTTTTCACTTTAAAACATATATGAAATACAGAAATAAAGGCAAATACAAAACAGGAATGAAATGGATGAAGGATTCAAAAGGATCGTGAAACTTTAATCAAGAAACTGAAGGCATATAATTAAACATCTTAGAAGGCTACAGTTGTGAAAGCAACTAAGCAAAAATCTATATAAATATCTAAATATTGAACAACGGAGAATTTAAGAACATTAACAAATTTATACCTATGGCAATAAGATGAGGCACAGTTAAAGCCCTGGCCAATTGATGATGACCACTCCCTGAGGTAGATGGTGACTTAGAATGGGCAGAATCCACCTGTTTTCTCCTCACGAGACTCCTCAAACCTCCAACACCACCATCACTTTTCTGTGTATCACAAAGAAAACCCATACCCCACAAAATAAATCGTAATTGGGTGTTCAAAGATTAAACTTTTCTTCTTGCAAAATATCTAATGTATATAAAGATCACAACTTTGAGGGTGTATGCAGATATATCTCCTTAATAAATTTAACCCAACGAATAACTGAATATGTGCAAGAAAATCTTGGACAGAGATCATGAAATGGTGACGGGCTGCTGCTTGATGATGCAATCCCAAAGGCAAGAAAAATATAAAATCATTTTGGAATTAGAGCCTTCGGGTTGGTGGATTGGAGGTGGGTTAGGGGTGGAGATTCAGCTGGGGTTATACTCCAGAGAAAAAGAGAAAGCGATTTAAATTCTTTGGATTTATATTTTTGTTGTTCTCAATAAGATAGAGGCAGCGGTCGGTTGAAACAATGGGTCATTTATTTAGCGTCAATTATTCTCTATATTTTTTTTATAGCCTGCATCTCGCGGAAGCGCGTGCCAGGCCATACTGGTTTTCCATCCATATTTATTGGTACTTGATTTTCGTCATCTTAGTTTATTTTTTCTAATTATATCCACTATCGTACATAATTATACCACGAAGTGTCCCCGATTTCGATTTAAAAAATTATTACATTTAGAGCGTGTTTGAGAAAGCTCAAAATCCCACCATGTATTTAAAAAGAATAAAAAATACGCGAGATTCACGAATGTGTGTATTCTGGTGATTTTCTGGTGAGTTTCTATGTATAATGAACATTAATTTTTTTCCTTTTATTTTATTTAAAGAGAATGGTATAATTGTCAGTTCACAATTTTAATTGAAAAAATAAATGAAAATGATATTTTTGCGCAATGAAAGATGAGAAGGTTACGCATTAATTACCTTTCTCACTAATACATTAATAACATTACCACACATAATTCCTCATGAGCAAATGAAAGGACGTTAACACATCTTTTATACTTACATTACACCTTGACCCCTTTATTTAATAAGAGGACACGATATGTCGAAATGTCAAAATTGTATTGAAAAGACAACTGTTCAGAACGTCTCAACTTATTTTGAAACTACTAAAAAAACAAATAACTTTTTTTTATCTAAAATCTAATTTGGTTAAGCTAAAATTTAGACTAAAATTTAAGTTAAAATCAACAA
>CAIGRL010184001.1:0-13899 GCA_903798325.1 Fraxinus xanthoxyloides | reverse complement strand
TGACTCTGTCCATCTGTTCCTGGAGTGTTCTGTTACTCCTCACATCGTTCAATTACAAATTGAACTAGTCCCGGCTTGCGGCTCTTTATCAGAGTTTTTATGAGATATATTGCTTTCACTTTTTGTATCTTCAAACACCAAACGGTAACAATGGGCGTGCCAAATTATTTCGAGCGGAAAGTCGGGTCTCATTAACAATTAAGAGATAGTTTAGACGATTGTGTAAGGAACAAACCTCTTAATATAAAGTTCCAAAAAGGTGTGCTTTATTGATGAAGATTTACAATCGGCAAGAAGCGAAATGCCTCCAGGGGCGCAAGCACACAGAACAGTTGAAAGTTAAATGCGATAAAAGTAAAGAATATGAAAATTACATATTCTCTGTTCGAGAGTATTTGATTGAGGGTCCTTTTCTTCTATGCCTTCTTTTCTCNTATCAGAGTTTTTATGAGATATATTGCTTTCACTTTTTGTATCTTCAAACACCAAACGGTAACAATGGGCGTGCCAAATTATTTCGAGCGGAAAGTCGGGTCTCATTAACAATTAAGAGATAGTTTAGACGATTGTGTAAGGAACAAACCTCTTAATATAAAGTTCCAAAAAGGTGTGCTTTATTGATGAAGATTTACAATCGGCAAGAAGCGAAATGCCTCCAGGGGCGCAAGCACACAGAACAGTTGAAAGTTAAATGCGATAAAAGTAAAGGAAATGAAAATTACGTATTCTCTGTTCGAGAGTGTTTGATTCGAGGTCTTTCTTCTATTGCATTCTCTTCTCTTTTATACTTTTCTGACAGTTGTTGTCATAGAACCGTCGAAACTGCTTGTCGTCCTGTAACTACCCACGTTCTTCATCAAGCTGACTTGTCATGGAACTACCGTTCTAACTGCTATTATTACTTTTACCATTGCTTGTAATTGAGATTTCCTGGATCATGGGACATGATGAGATTGCCCCTTAACCGCCTTAGTAACCGTCACTTAAGATAACAATTTGCCCAGATCATGGGCGTTTCACAGGGTTGGGCGATGATAGCACCGTCACCTTGAATAGTCATAAAGTGATGTATTTGCCCATAGATTAGTCGTCTTGTATACTTGGGCGATGATGGGTCTCCACTATACAACTCTGTCTTGGGCCTGTCTTTCGAATTTCCTAAGTTGGACTTCACTCATTGGACCATTTAACTCGGCCTCATGTTTATGCGTCAACAGAAACTAAAATGGAGAACATGAAATGTTAGGCAAATTTGTTGTCAAACGACCTCCCTAGGCGATGATGTAAGTATTGTGTATTTCAATTGGCATCGATCAAATGACTGAAAGAATATCGACACCACAACTTGGTAAACCAATCAGATAATCACTTGGGCCATTTGAAGCAGCCTATTTTAATTAGTGCTGCTCATGGCCTAACACAGACCTGGATGGCTTTTTCGGTTTGATAGCCCAACAACATATTCTCTATCGGGCCCTAATCTTTGTAACATAAAGCCCATACCTAATTCCTAATATATATACCATGCCCATTATTGTGCTTGAGTGATTGAATATAATTTAGCCATTTACTTGAGAAGATATAGCGGCGGTCTCTTGGCTTTGCTTTGTGCTCTCTGCCTTTTGCTTCGTGCTTTCCACTGTGTTATTGCTTCTCACTTTTCCACAGCCTTAGTAACTGTTTTCGGTGGCTATTATAACCTCCATTCTTAGTCCTTGTTTGTGGACAAACTCCTTGAGCAACCGGTTGAGGGGTTTTGAGTTGGTTTGTGATTGGATTTTCTCTTATGATGTCGATTGATCAATACTGAGCCTAGTTTACTTGATGTGATCAGAGAGTTTATTCCTCACATGAAATAATGTAGGAAAGAAGAGTATTATTTTGTAAAATAAGATTTTGAATGAACAAATCCATGATATTGGAGGCGAGGCCTTTAAAGTCGTGCGTATGAGTACACAATAGCCGGAAGTTATGCACAGAAACCATTTAGACAAACAAGAATTGTCGATTCTAGAAGCAATGACACGTGTCACTTTCAAATAAGTTTGAAAAATTATAAATAAGATAATTAAATATATAATTTTATCAAAATGTATACTATCTTGGGCCTAGGCCAAACCCAATCCCAAGCTCATGAACAGTCCAACTGATAGGCAGGTGGCGACAACACACACGTGGACTTTGGCCTAACTCACTAATATGTAAGGACATCTCTAATGGGGACCCATTTGCACCAAATTTTAGTACAAATGGGTCTCCAATGGAGCACCATCTTTTGCACCACACAACAATATTCACTTTGCACCATTTTTCCAAAATGGTTTTAAAAAACCAATATTCCCATTCTTTTAATTTGACAAACTATTTTTCGAGGGTATTTGTGTCATTTTCATTATTATTATTATTATTATAAAGGATATTATTAGTATTATTATAATTATTTGCATTTAATATAAGAATAAAAAAAATTAAAATATAACTAACACGATTATTTATAATTAACATGAAATATTTTATAATAACCGTATACCTACATTAAACGAGTTCTAAATTAAATTTGAAATGTTAAAAAAAATAATTATTGAGGACGAACGTATTATTGATACACCAGTCCGAGAATGATACAAAGTTTGGTGTAACACTGGAGATGGTCTAACTTCTCGCTTCTAAATAATATCGGTAACTCTAGGGTTCAAACTTAAGTGTCGTCCTTGAACAATATAAAGTGGTTTTTAAACTTTAAATTTTCAAAAGTGTTCCCCCACCAATTTTAATTCCAACTTATTACAACTTCAATTGACTTCTTTTAGCCTTAACTTCTCTCTCACTTGAAATTGATTTTAAGCAAAATAAATATACTACGTTAATGCACTCCCATAGCAGAACAATCTGTCGAAGAAATCCTATGTCCAACTATTGAACCCACTTAAATAATTGATCAAACCAACTTTAATAATTACTAACGTCCAACAGAACCAACAATGGCGAAGTGATCCATAGCCAATTTTCTCCTTTCTTGGCGGAATGCGTATGTGTCATAATATGGTAGGGTCTAAAATTTTCCTCTTCATACGACTTGCTTACCAGATTAGAGTGGAGACTGTTACGATGCGGTGTGGTCCAAAAACCTTCGATTTTTGCCAGAGGGAGCACTTTTGCAGGGCACTTCAGTTTTACTTTCTCCATTTCAGTCGTTAACTTTTTGTTTCATTCGGCGAGACTCTAATAGTAGCTCACGCCATTACCCTTTCATAGAATAAGGGTCCAGTTACAAATATTTACATAACAGTTAGGATCCATTTTCTTTCCATGTTGGAGAGCATTAATTACCTCAAATAGGGATCTTGATGCAAAGGGGACATATTTTCCTGAAGGATTTGCTTACTTAGCAATGAGGATGAAACTTGCAACTCATTTGTCACCACCATCTACAAGCAGCTTCAAGTCGATAAAACTATCGTGAAATCCTACGTTGCTCTGTATCCGACTCTAGTTAGAGATCAAGACCTTCATATCTATCAACTTTTACATCCTGGAAATGAAAGAGAGACAATTTCTAGAAATCTTGTTTTTCATAGAACAACATTCCTAATCAGTACAATGAAAATCCAATCTTTAACCTAAAATGTCCGTGTTAAGTTAAAAGGATCCATTGTTTCATGCTCATCACTAACGAGTTACGACACTTATTTGCAATTTCTGAGATGCCTAAACAATTGTAGTTCAACATACACGTGATTCAAGTTCAATGTAAATCATCCTTCCCATTCATTTACTTGTTCACTATGAAGCCACGCCTAACAGATGTATCGCTCCAGGAGTAACTTGTGTCTGATTGCAAACGTGACGGTATCGTTCAGACAAATATCCTGCACATTCACGTAAAAAATGTTTTAGTGACAGAGTATTCGAAAGTTCTGTCAAATACATTACAATCACGTGATCTCACTAGAACAAGTCAAAATATGGAATGGAAGTGTAGACCAAAAGTAATATGGCCACTTGCCGAAGGATTTAGTTGCATTAAATCTATTGATAGCAATTAATGGAACAGAGTGGAGACAGATTCATCTAGCTGATCAAATTAATTCAGAACAAGCTTAGCTTCTTCTTCTTGTCGTTTGTTTGTTCAAACATGAAAGTGTTACCTTTGAAGACGCCAAAGGATTGACAAGTCCATTTTGATTCTGAATTAACGGTATGAAGCCAGATGGAAAATTTGTATTGATACTGTTTGTCAAGGATGGGGTGACAATAGGCTGTGAAGATGAAGCGTGATCCGAAGTTCCTACTGCAGTCTGCGTGAAAGTTTCTTGTTCCCTTAAACTTGTATCTGCTCCTCTATTTGTATTGAGCAACATATTTCCCTCATTAGGGCTCAATTCAGATGAGGGCACCAATACCGACTGAAGTGATCCCAGCAAGTAGCTAGGATGCAAACTAAATCTGTTTCTCGTTGTCAACATCTGAAAAATTGATGCATGTTATGGATTAAGCTCTAATCCTTATTTCCGAGAGCAAAAATAATCCAAAAAAAAGGAGCAAAGCACACACAAATTTACACTGGTTCACTCTCAATATGAGAGCTATATCAACTCCACTGCAGGTTTACACTATGAAGAAGAAGACTAGAACGGCGATCTCATGCCTCTCAATGTATGTCATACAAAATACGGCTCCCTAAAAATCATTTATATGCTGTAGAAATATTTGGGTGATTTAATACACTATAGAGATCCAATATACCCCTGAACATGAAATACACCTAAACTTATGGTTAAGTGTACTATATAATTAGGTTCCACTCAGTCCAACAACACGTGTAAAATTTTTGTACACACTTCATGGAACAATAAAATACAAGGCTATTATTCAGACATGTCTCTTATTGTAACTCCCTCTAAACACTTCACAGAAGTAGAGATGAGAGTTTCCTCGGTTTGCAAGTATCAAAACTTTCGGAGTTACAAGAACCTTTCCTTGTAGTGTAGAAAACCGGGACTTTCCCCTTTCTCAACATTTTTATTTGAACGGATCAATAGTTATCAGAGCACAAGGGGTTGATAGACTCTTTGAAACAGCACTTTTGAAAAAACAAAAGGGGTTAAATTGCTTTTTAACCCAATCTTTACATACATTTCACAAAATGGCAGAACAGTTGAAGTTCTAATCTCAAAGAAGGCATGCAAGTTATTTTGAACCATTGACCAACATGGAGTCGGGATTCCCACTTTAAATAATCACATGAACTCCTATCATCTTCAAAAAATTATTAGCAAGTCAATATATAAATTAAAAGTGAAATCCCAATAATCAAATAAAAATTTGGAGGTGAAACTGAAACCTGAATTTGTAGTTGAAGCTGTTTCAGATATTCAATGGCTTCATCCAACATTGATGCCTTGTCAGTCTATTATACAAAATAACAAAGACAAATCAACTCAATGGAAACATTCTGAATCAAAATAAGACATAAGAAGAATATAAAGCTCGAGATCAGAGATGATGTGTTACGAAACAATTACTTTATTGGAATTTGGTATTAAATCCTGAAGAAATTTCAATTTCTCATTGATCCCCCTCCTCCTCCTCTGTTCACAACAGTCATTATTGCAAAGCATAAAAAATCAAAAGTCGACTAAAATTCACGTTCATATTCAGATTAAGGAAAACCTTTTCCGAGATATTGTGAACTTCTGCAGCTCTACTTCTTTTCGAGGAGCGGGGTGGAGCACGATTTACTTGGATCTCTGGAGCTTCAGATCCCTCCTAATTTTGATAGTTGTCAACCAAAAGCCACAATACAAAAAGTTGAACGAAAGTTTGCACCGAACATAGACGCAAAAAACCATATCTAGATCATAAACAAACTCAACAACAAACCAAGTAATTACACAAAAAATTTGAGATCTGCTGTATGAAGCATTTTCCGCCACTTTGTTCATAGCTTGGATCTAGTGAAACATCTAAATCGACTAGATACTTAACAACTACAGAGGGCAGTCACATTTCACAAAAATTACAAAACAAACATCAAAACACGATTTTCTTCGACTATTTTTATTAAAAAGATATAGAAGCAAAAGAAGTTTCAAAATTCATCCATACCTCACGGCTGAAGCTCAAGTTTTCTTTTGCAAACTCTCCTCTTCACTGATGATATGATCTCATCAGACCCTTTTGCTTCTTTAGGGACAAAACTCATGGGATCGGAAAAATTCCGGCTATATGAGGACTCCGCCACCACTGCTGAGGCTCCGCCGCCACTAACCCCGCATAGAAAACCACCAGGGGCTGCTGTAGAAGATTTAGTATTTGTAGGAGAAGATGAATTGTGGATAAAATTTTGGAAAAAAGAAGATATATCTTCTGATTCACTGCTTTCGTACAGATCGGCCATTGCATAAATCACCAACTCAAGAATAAAAAAACCAATTTTCTTACCAGGGGGGAAAAAAATATTAAACACCCAACTTCGCAGGGCCAAAAATCAATGCGGAGAACTAGAAATTATGATTCCAAAAAAAAAAATAATAATAATAATAATAATAATCTTCACCGAGTCAAAAGAACAAAAATGATCAAAATTTTGATCATTAATGATCAAAATTTAAAACCCTCTTGAGGAAAGTTGAAGAAAACATATCTTAGTCATTAGAAGAAATATGAGTAAAAGCAGAAGCTTCTCCATACGTGACGAGACGTAAGTCATATGGATGGAGATGGACTCAAATTTGAAAGTATAGTAGCGAATTAGAAACAATTTAAAGTGCAGGGACATTTTAGAGACATGACTAAAAGTTGAGGGACATATGGGTATTTAACACTTGATAATAGCGTTTAATTTTTTAGTCTCCCGCCTTAATTATAGTATTGTTTCTGTATTAACAAACAAGTCCTTCAACTTTGTGAATATTCCGATCAAGAGTTTTTAATCATTAATAATCACATTAATTTCAATTTTTCTAATAAACATTTTTTCGTAAATGGACATTAAAGGATGCTTCTCGCATTCATTAAAGCTTATAACTTGATTTTCGCATCTATAGAGCCCTTATATTAATTTTTAAAGTAGTGTTGTTTAGTCCAATTAAGGGTGTGGTTGAGTCATAATAGATTAATTGAGAATGTGTTGTTGAAAAAGAAGGAAAAGTTATTGATGTGATGAAAAATATTATTTTATTGAAGAATACATGGTTGAAAATGAGTAGAAAATGAAAATTTTAATGTGACTCAAACAGGGACTAAGGTTACGATTCTAATTTAGGTGACGTTAATATAACATTAAATAATATATACAATTAAATAAGTCATTTAATTTCATTTTTCATTTAATCTATCATCTAACGTCATCTAAACTGAAATTGTAACTTTAATAGGATTACATAGTATTACTCTAGTTTTTCGAGGGCTAGTGAAAGGATCAAAATTATTTCTATTTGAACAAATAACAATGCTACATTTTGATGTGATGCAACAGGGAGTCAAAATCAAAAGAATTCTTCCTCCACCTTATCCCATTGGATAATACACCATTCCCCATGCCAGAGTCATTCTTTGCACCTGTCTTTTTGACATGATCTGATTTTAGGGGCATTAGTCGATCCTGGATTGAAACGTATACATCTTTAATTTGGACAATCTAACACATTTTGACACTTGAAACGTGTTCGATAAGAATTAAAATTAAAAAATTAATCATTAGTGTTGACTTTTATTATACAAATGAAATTCATTAACGAGTATATTTTCACTTTTAATTGAATTTTAAATACAACCGAACACACCCTTAATCCAGGTGCGAAACAGGAGGCCGACCCTCATTTGAAATGGAGCCGTTTGTTTATAGAAGTTGATCACTTCAAGGCTAACTCGTATATATACACGTCAAGCAACACGAATCTCTTCTAAATTCTTTTTCAAAAATAAACAAATATACCTATCCAGACAGACCTACACATGAGACAACCTATCTCGGATTGTCGAACTTTGGTCGAGCCAGTCAAATAGGTCGACAACCAACCTTTATACTTCAAACCTAACTTGGTAATCGAATGTCTTAAATGTGAGACCGAACCAAACCGAACCGATTACGAGCCTAAATGGCCTATCCAAATTTATGCTTATGCACATTCACCAACATTCCTCGTGCCATTTATGGTTGCACGTCTAGCTCTCTCATCATTCAATTCAACAAGAACATTACAGCAGAAATATATTAAGCATACATTCAAACATAAAGCAGGAAGATTCAATAACTATACTTAAAATAAAAAAATTATTTGAATTTCCATTAATCAATATAATTCTTAACTAAATTCAAAGTTAAAAAGGAGTTCCACTTTCACTTTCTGAATCAGTCTGTACCTCACAAAGATGTTTAAATAAATTCAACAAAATAAATACGACATCTTCCCCCAAAGTCGAGACCAGAGTTGCTGGCAACGTCTCATGTAGAGAGTCCAGTAGTTTTACAAATGGGGCATAGATTCTTTTGCATGAGCCATTTCTTAATACACTCCTTGTGAAAACCATGCCCGCACTCCAGTGTCCCTAGATCTTCTTCCTCCTTGTACTCTTCCTGCATAAAATGACAGCAGTTGAACCAGTTAAACACATTGGTTTTTTTTCTAAAACAATTCGATCACAAGTATATTCGAGAAGAAAGAATTGTACCTGACATATACAGCATGGCTCTGACTCAACTTCACCTTCTGTTCGAACATCTACATACTTCTGCTGCTTCAAACGGCGCAAAATAGTTTCTTCATTTAATCCAGTGCAAACATTTCCAATGCGCTCCTCCAGCGCCAACAGTTCCTGTAAGTACAATATTTTTTTTTTTTTGGACATAAGATAATGAACCTTTTACCATATGAAGTGTGAAATGTTGAACAGCCCTTGCTCACCTCATAAGACATGTTATCAACGTCAAGCCGCATGTCTCTATGTCGATCATGAATATCAGCCATCCCAAAAAAGATCGACTGGTCCAGGATCATAAAATCCTAGCACCCAGGAAGAATAAGCCATTTAATTTAGAAAAATGGTTTTACTAAATCTTTCAGAACTTTTTAGAAGGGAGTAAGAGCATAATCAAACATTTATTTGCAACTATAAAAACTAACCTCAAATCGCAAACCTTCTCCTCTTCGCATGAGATTCAAAACACTGCGAATCTGCTAAAACAAAATAAGAATAGTCACATCCAAGTGCAACCCCTTCCAGAAAAGAAAGGACGGCAAGGAAAGTATTTTTCTCAATAAAATTTATGCAACACATAATGTCGGACCAGTATTAACTGGTAATGAAGTATGAATAGTTTGCATCATAAGACTAATAAAATGGTATTGATATCTTCATCCCTTCACCAATCAATTGAAAAAACAGAGGGTTCGGTTCTTTGTCAAGCATGTGGTTAAGCATCGGATATACCTTGCCATCGTTAGTGATGGAGATCCATTGTAGACAAGTGATGCTTAATGACTGAACTCGTTTGTGCATATTGGAACCCATAAAAAAAGAATGTATTCCAAATGAAACAGTAGAATTGCTCAATCTGACAATAAGGTAAGCAATCATTGGTGAGATGTTCGTTCCATGAAGTCTATTGGAACAGCCCACAGATGCATAGAGCTGTCAAGCATTTTAGCAACAATGTCCTCCTCCGTCTCAGCAGCCCCCGAAAAAGTCCACTAAAATTTATATTTTCATATGTTAAAAAGAAATGATTGGCTCAATCCATTTCTCAATACAGATTGAAACAACCACTTGTACAATATTTATTGTTTTAACTACAGAAACACAGAATTTAACATGCCCTTCATTTTTTCGATTTTCTTCTTTACTTGGCAAGGCAATTATGACTAGGTCTTAAAAAATAAGAATTATTACTCAAAGACCGTCGATTAAAAGGGTGAATCAAGAGGATGAAGTAAAAACACTTTTGTGCAACTACATAAAGGGACAAGAACGCCATGGGTTCCAAGAGAGTAACAGCTCAGTGAGAGAGAGGTAGTCTTTATCTTTTACGTTAGGGTTATGATAAAATGCAAGAATTCTCTGTGTTTGGAATATATTAAGTTTTACGAAACAGTTATTTGATCAGCTCTACTAGACAATACAGATTGTCTTGTCATTAAAAGACAAAATGTTGAAAAGATAAAACATAGTGAAAGTAAGGCAGTTAGCATAGATGCCTGGCCATGCTAGAACTGATATAGATACGCGTAGATAAATAATTAGAACCAGAATTTAAATGGTTTACACGTCTTACAAAGACAGAAAACTCTATCCATAATTGCTATGGGATCTTACTAGAACTGGTTCAAGCTAAGCAAACCCTATACAACACATAAGAATTATACGTAGTGATGGCAATTGAACAAGGTAGTAAAGAATTCCCAAAATGTGTTTTCATATAACATTTTAGAATAACCCCATTAGGAACAAATCTAGGCATAAAGAACAAGACAAGTATCCAAATCTCTTTTATGTGGCATCAAGTTGTGAATATCTTAATGTGACATCACACTGAGTTTAATTTGATACCAAAAAAGGAGAAAGGTAATTATGTAGCAACTAACAAATTTTCTCAAAAATAAACAAAAAGGAAAAATGATTTGACTGATTCATTTTCTGCTTTAACCCTGACTATAAATGACAAAGGTTCCAGCAATTTAGAGGTATACAGAAGCTCACAAACCCAAATAAAACCAGAACAGATTTAGGAAATAGCATGTACTCTGAGAAGGCAAGTATATCAACGGAGACACATGCTGAAAAAGTCATGTTCTAGCAGAATGGTTGAAATTCAGGTTACAAAAAATCAAGTCTGAATTACAACATGATGTCACGAAGGAATCATTGTACAAGTGTAATGTAAATAAGTTAAATGACCTACTGATGATGCTAAAATCAAATTTTCCTTTAACAAACTAATGTTTACTAACTGCAAGAAATAAGAAGATAAAGTACATACCTCAGAAACTAGCCTGCTTCTTCCTTCACCTGCAGTAGCAAGAGTTCGTAGTGAATAAGGTGCTCCGAGAGCACCATTAAGGTGTCTCTCCAACAACATTGCTGACCTTGAGTTTGATGGATGCTGCCTATGATTACCAGATCCAGATGAAAGTGTTGTCTCCGGAGTAGTAGAAGAACCGGAACGTAGAGCATGATTACTGCTCTGACCTCCGGACTCTGTACCTGCTGAAGACAACAAAGATCTGCGAACAATTTCAGACAGTCTCCTTGGATATTGCGGAGAACCACGGTGGGGAACCCAAGGAGGTACGGATGAATTGACCCTTGAACTAGAGTTGCTCGGAGGAGCAGCTGCAACATTTCTGGCAATACTGGTATTTCCACCAGCTAAACCCCAATTTGTAGTATTTTGTGATGAACTTCTTGGATCAATAGGAGGTACAAACATAGGATGTTCTGAAATGTTTCTTGGAAGATTTCTGAAGGTAGGTTCTTCATAAAGCACAGCACCTCTCTCTCCAGGAATAGAAGAACCTGATGAAACGCTAGTTCTTGAGCTTGATGTTCCATTCCACCTCGACTGTGGATTACGATTCACATATGGAACATGCATAAGAGCAGATGGCACGAGAAAACTTCCATTTTCTGCTGCAGATGCTGACCGGGAGTCAAACACATTATTTCGATCATGAATTCTAGATGAATGCTGGGAGGTCAAAGCATTTGCATCTCCAACATCAACCTCCGTACAAAACAGATTCCCAGGTACAGAATCTTCTTGGTATGATCCATTAATCCTCAAACGGGAACTCGGGCGGGAACTTTCAGCAATTACTGTAGCAGTCGAAGTAATAGGACATGCCGAAGCATTCACATTAAAACCAAGTCCACGTCTTGGGTTTTCCTGCCCTTGTACATTTATGGACAGGTTGTTTTCTATGGGCATAGACGTATTTACACTGCTTGTTGCATGCTGAGGGGCTGGGAAAGCATGCCATAGACTGCTTTCAGCGTGATGAAAATAATTTGAACTTCCAGAGCCAGAAGACTGTCCAATGTTTTCTTCAAGTACTTTCCTTTTACATGATAAGCGTCGTCTGTCAACAACACAACCCGGCCTACCAACGCTCTCCTCCATTGCATATCCGCCACTTCCGGAAGGCACCCCAAAAGGATAAGATGAACTACTGGGTGATGGCATCCACTCATTTGATGATGCAACAGATTTGTATGCATTAGGACGCTCCACAATCTGACAATCTTCATCATTGTCTAAAGACCTTGAACTCATGTTAAGATCCTGAGGAAGGGAATCAGGGCTAGAAGTTTGCAAATACCCATTTGTAGACTGGTTGCTATTCAAGTTTACGTCAACATTATTCAACGACAAAATATTAGAAGGTTCATAGTGCCGTTCCTCCAATGTGCAAGCTGGTCCAGAACCAACACTCATTAATGATGACCATCCACGTTCTGCTTCTCTTTCATTTCGACCAATATGACTAAGTGCCGCATTTGAACTACTTTCACCACTATTCCACCCACTTAAATTCCCCTCTTGGCTTGCATGATTGAGATACGGTACATTTGTGTCACTCAATGGTATCATATAATCTGGTAGACGATGTTGAGAGGAAGGCTGCATGTTATTCCAAGATAACTGCTGATCTATGCCAGCATCATTTGATTGCGACCCATTATCAAAGCATATATTTTCAGGCAAGGTACTGACCGTACTCCTTTGCCCTTGCATTAGAGCTAAAATGTTTGAACGCTCAGAGACAGGTCCAAAGAATATAATAATGGAGACAGGATATCCAGCACTGTGGTTCTTTAGCAAATCTGACAACATTAAACCAAGAAACAGAGGTCATGTATTGATAACCCAGAAGTCACAAAGGTATACCAAGCATAGTGACTATACATAGCACTAATAGCAGAGAATACTGGTTGCTAACAAACTATGATAATCCACATTTTAAAAGGCCAAAAGGATTCATAGAAAAGTCAACGTGGTTTAATATTAACAGTGTACAATCCAATGGCAACAATTCTAGACTATCTAAAGCCAGAATCCTTTTATCTTAAAAAAAATATATATATATAAAACATAAAATGTAAAGTTAATTTTCAGTAACGTTTTGTTTCAAAACGTGTTTGGCATATTCCATCCACGACTCCAAAAGATGTTGTTTAACACGAGGCGTCAATGCCCAATAAAAAACTACAACTGCATTAGCATAAAGAGCATTACTTCACGTCTTCAGAACTTAACATTGCTCCATGTGTTAAACACACACTATGAAGACAACAAAACTTCAAGCACCGACAAAGAATTTGATACGTAATCTCTCACACATTCAAAGAACTGCATCAGTGTATTTTGCCGACCTCCCGACCTTTACATCAAAATACCAAACTAATGGCAGGAACAAAACATCACTGACCAACAGCAACATTGCAATCAAAAAAAGCAAAGAAGAACCCACCCCAGATATATCAAAATTATACACTTATGAATATACATGAATGTGCGTGCAGATACAAAAACATCCAGTCGCAGATAGACAAAAAAGAGATTATAAAACAAAAGGAAAATAATCCTTGGGAAAGAAGAATTTGTACAGAAACTCAAGAATCTTAGATGAAAACAGAGAAGCTTCAAAAACACATTTAATCATAAATCACTTACATATACAACCATCTTGAGAGTAAATAATTGAAAGGACAATAAGAGCTTATAAAATTGAAAGGGCTGGAGAATTTTATTTTATTTTTTTCAAAAATTAAAAGACCAGAGACTAAACCCATTCAAGAAGAGGGCTAGAGAAAGGCCGACAGATAAAACCCATAAAACAGAAATGGAAAAAAAAAATAGAAATCTTGAACCCCCAAAAAAAGAAAAGAAAAAAAAAA
>CAIGRL010183999.1:0-18124 GCA_903798325.1 Fraxinus xanthoxyloides | reverse complement strand
CGTTCTGCACCAAAAATGTGAAAGATAGGGACGTTCTTCGTCAAAAAAGTAAGATAGAGATGTTTTACACAAAACTCGTCAAAGGTAGTGACGTTTTGTGCTAATTACCCTAAAAATAAATAGGGGTGTGTAGCGTATTTGTTTGTCTATATTATTTTTCCTCATATATTTACATGTTGTTTCTAAGTTGAAAATCTTGTAAAGTCTAGAACAATTTGTAAACAAAAGTTTTAGTTGAAACAAATTGGTGGAATTGGTAATTTGAAGCAATCCATTGATAAATGCACCATACAAACACCCTCTTATTCATTTGTAAAAACGATAATGGGATTAGTCAGATTTGTTGTAGTGAGAGATTTTCGTTGACTATGAAGTTTATATGCAAAGTGACAGCTCTGTTTTAAAAAGTCGACCTCTATCTTTTGAAAGAAACAATTTAGTCCTCGTATAGTGACCCAATTTTTGGAGTTTCAATGTTCTAACCTCGTTTTTTGCACGGTTGACGTTGACAAAAAATATTGGGCCTATTCGCGTTCTCTCAAGCTAATTCCAACACGCGTGGGGACGATTGTCTATTGACATTAAACATGGTATGAACGAGGGAGAAGTTTTATAACACGAGACTGAGATGTTTGAACTCCGTTGAAAGGTATGAGATAACTTACATAATAATGAACGATAAATTAAGAACCAAACTCACAATCAAGATTGTACTTCAAACACTAAAAACACTGATTAATCAAGAGAGAATATAGATGGTTTATAGTCAATATTTTTTCATTACCCCCAAATGGCACAAATAAGGGGGATATTTATAGTGTTACACGTGCAGTAGTAACCATTGGATGAAAGAACATGTGACATCATTTCCTTTGCCAAAGCATCACATTTAAGGTTTCAATTTTGACTCCACTAGCTTGGGGTGCATTAAATGTCCCAAAAAGGAGATGGCCACCTCATACCATATGCTGACAAGATTAACCTTTTTTACTCATTACAACAATCCAATCAATCATTCTAAAATGATTTCATAAATTTAAGATCTTCAAATGTGGATCGACTAGCAGTAGTTGAGCCTCAGATTCTTCTTCGTTGGACATCGTCACTTTGGCAAAGCAACTTCGTTTGGACCTCAGACTTGTCTTTTAACATATGGGCTTCGGCGGGTCAAATTATTTGGACTCTAATAGACCTTACTCCATGTGGGATGCCACATGGCTTCAGCACAAGGTGATTCGGTAGATCGCCTGAGCCACTGGAATCTAAGTGACGAGACATGTCGATAGTCCTCTAAGTCTATGTATGATTATTCATGTCATGCATGGATTTCTATTTGGAGCCAAATTTCCTTAAAGCGCACTTCCTATCACTGTTAGGTTTTTTACCAACACAATAGTTCTCAAAGTTCAAGTATAGATATTGATATCATAGTTGGAGTTCGAAGTTATACCTAATTCTTGTGTCCTAATGTGATGCTGAGACGTTAAAATTCACTTGTAGAGCCGAAGCAGGGACATTTTCCCTCCTATTCATTGATATATTGGTGAAATTGGTAATTTGAAGCAAATACGTTAATAAATGCTATTCGAGCACGACCATACAAACACCCTCTTATTCATTTGTAAAAATGATAAAAGGGATTAGCCCGATTTGAGATTTTCGTAGATTATGAAGTTTATATGCAAAATGGCAACTCTATTCTAAAAAGTTGACCTCGATCTTTTGAAAGAAACAATTTAGTCCTCATATTACAATAGTGACCCAATTTTCGGAGTTTCAATGAATTTAAGAAGGGTTGTGCTATGGGCTCGTAATAGACAGATCCATTTTCAAAGACTAATCAAATTTGTCTTTGTGATTTGACTTCTTCATACTACAATATTCAATTCTCTCGTCATTGGCCGGAAAAACCCATCTTGAACGGTTGCTCAAAACCTTTAAGAACAGAGGAAGACTTTACTTAGTATGACTCGATTACCATCACAACTCCACTTTAAACTTTAAACTTTGAACATTCTTTCATCTTTAGTACAATCAAGAGCTTCAACCATGATTTCTGATATCACTTATAGGGAAAAATACATATCCCCAAATGCGCAGCAAACGCTCTTGATGAAGCAACCGGCAACGAGGTATTGGGCTGTGAATCTTCGTGTATGACACTCTCGTCCTCGATCACCTCTGTCCTTTCTTTATCAACTTAATTTCTTCAACTACTTTCTCCATTTCCCTTGCAGATTCTTCCTGAAATCAATCCGCAATTCAGGATTCAATGATATCCTCAACTTGATATGCTGCATCTATGATTTGGCACTCCATACATTATATTGATTTGCTGCTTTCTTATGGAGAATTATCCAGAAAATATTGCCACTGGGACTCTATTTGTTGTTTCACATCAGGAAGCAGATAAAAATCAACATATCTCAGGGTGGGGTATAGAGTGTAACAGAAAGGAGAGCAGCTAAAGCCATTTTTCGTCGCTGGTATGCGTTGTTCACGTAGTAAAAGACAGAACTTTGTTACAATTTCATTTTTAAATACGAAAACTTTTACCTTCAAAACTTTATAGACGACTATTTTTCAACGAAGCAATTCATTGACTAATGCACCATTTCACAATAGGTGCCCCAATGTCTATGGTGGATATGACTATGCTCCGACTGCATTCATAGAAGACAATGAGGTCAATGACAACAGAGATCATAGTTATGCCCCGACTACAGGATGTGCATTAAATGGCAGTCACTACTTGCTAGAAGCACATTTTCCTTTGTTATAGAGAGGATGATTCCGCTATTTTAAGGCCCAGGCTTTTGTGAGTTTGGATTTCATAACCCGATACCCTGATCGAGTTGACTCAGCTTACATTTTCATCACTAGCATGCCCACCATGATGTGATGAAAATGTGCCACTAATAAATGCCAAAAATCAAAATTATACATAAAATAAATGGTTTAAAATGATGAATTTAAGCAATAATACATGTACATAGTACATAAAATGCAGAAGAAAAACAGCACTACTTATTAGTCTTCAGTTTTCACTTCCCCTGGTGGAGCTTCCTCGTAGTTAGTATTGTTATCAGAAGCTAATTCTGTCTTATCCTCTTCCATTCTCTTCTGCTGCAACTCTTCCTTTAATCTTCTTATCTCATCTTCTTTCTCTTCAAGCTTCTCTTGCAAGATAACCACCTGTAATAATCATAATCAGAATACAACTCGTGGGGAAGTATAATAAATTTTTACTGGACTGTATTGTAAACAAGATTTCGGCTACTTTTACTTTCTTAATATTGATCGCCCCAATACTATCTAATCCACGTTAACAAATATGTCATAATGGTTTATTAGGCCTTGCTTCCACTCCCATTACTTCCTAACTATATTATTTCTTGACAGTGTATTGCAGTGAAGGGAGACTTCAATAAATGAGAACATTAACTAAACTAACTAGTGACTTGAAGGAACAATAAACAAGAAAGTTCACAAATAGGCCAGGAATATGTTCTATGCATTCAGGCATTGGTGTGCATAAACAGCGATATGTGCCTCGATAGTCTCCCAAAAAAAAAAAAAATTAACTCTCGAACATGTAAGCATGCTGCATGCATATATACTTCAAAAATTGGAGTGGCATTTTGAACCCCAGGGGGGTTAGATTTAATTTTTATTCAGAAGAAATAATAATAATAATAATTGTTCTTAAGTTGTTTGAGATATAACAAATCTAAATGAACAAGTTGGTATCTAAGTGCTTGTTTGGGAAAGCTTAAAACATTGCTAAAAAGTTTAGGTCAAAATCAACAATTAATTTTAACAACATTTATACGACCCACAACTTTTATCAACTTTTCAACCGCACATTTAGCCTCTGTTTGGCGGGTATTAAAATCAGATTTTTAGTAGATTTTAATAAAAATTGATGAAATTTGTGGTTGAAAAGTTGTTGGACTTATAAAATGTATGGTTAAAATTAGTTGTTGACTTTGACTTAAATAAAAATTTAGATTTTAATTTCTACGAAATAGGAGCTTAAATAACTTTTATCAAAATCTGCTAAATTTTTTATCAAAAGCTTTGTCAAATAACCCCAATAGTTAAATGAATGATTTTGATGCAAGGAGTTCATGGGACCAAGAACTGCATTTACTGCCTTTATTTTAGGTTCCAAAGTTCATTCTATTCGTTTACATTTTAAATTATCCTCTATCTGTCAATCAAAAAGGATTAAAGATTAATCCATCTCCCCAGACAAACCAAGTTAACATGCCCAATATGCATAAAATACTGAATCTATAGAGATGCAAATAGGAAATACCATTTCATTTGATCTTTCTGCATCGTCGGTCAGTCCTTCCACTTGCTTGCATAATCCTGCAATTGCATTATATATTGTAGTGAAAAGGAAGAGTCTTTGTAGCTTATGTTTGGAGACGGCTCTTATCGAGCAGACTCGATGAACAGGATATACATAGCCGACCCTTATTAAGTGTCAGATAAGACTTTAGAAAATGCATGATGCTAATAAATATGCTTCTAATATACCATGCATAAAATGGCGATATTCAACTGGCACCATAGGAATGCTTAACATTATGACGACACTCACCTTCAAAATGATTTTTGAGTTCAGCATTTTGAGATTTTTGCAAAGCAAGTTTCATTGCTAGCTCGTGCACCTACCAAAAAAAAGACACATTAATCGGTATGCAAAAAATTAGATGTCATTCTACAGAGCAATTGCCAACAAATTCCATGGACAAAAATACAGTTAAATCTGTGCATCATACGAAATTGTGGGTTTCAGTCCATTCTAATTTTCAGCATTAAAAGTAATGGAAATAAAATTTATGTGACTCTTCTCCATTGTGTTATGAGTCTTATGACTGTATCTGTATGTCACCAGCAGATCCCAGACATATCACTAAATTCGGCATACAAGATGAGATACAATCTCAAAATGAGTTGCCAGTACCTTTCCTTCATTAGCTTGGTTACCAATCTCATCATTTTCTTCTTGCAGAGTCCTGCATTTTGCCATTAACATCTTCCCCATTTTACTTTGTGGGGTGAAATTGACTGCAGCAATATTATCTTGCAACTCTTTTACTTTTTTATCCTTCTCCTCCACCAAATTCTGGCATACATTCAAAAACAGTCAGATTAATTATACAAACAGGTATGCATATTTCGCCTACATAATAAACAGGTCAAAAAGATCCTAAAAGAACTTGTTAGAGAATTATCTATAAAGAAAAGTAATGTCCATGATTATGGAACTCCACCCGGCACTCGCATATTGAAGTGGTAAAACCGGCAACCCAACGGGTGAGAAAAATGGGTTACAGAATAATCAGCAAAAGTACCATAAACAAGTCAGTCTGCATGCTTCAATTACTGAAACATTCTACAAATGATGTGAAATAACAGTGTAGCAATAACAGGAGTGACTAGTTGGATTGTTGATGAGGTAGCAGTCAATAAAGTTCGGTCATTGCTTGTCTTAGTAGACCATCTCTTATCAGTGAGATCCTCAATAATTATGCCAGGTAGAAATTAGATATCCAATCTTAAAGAAAGGTCGTGTTTGGCTAAGTTCACTAATAAGTAAATAAATTTTAAAACAGGTAATTTTTATTGTTGATCAAAATTGGAATAAGTTAGTTGTTTTGACATTCAGGTAAGAGCTATTTTCAAATAAGTAACTTTTCTTAATTAAAAGTTATAAAAAAGTAATTTACCAAACATGTGTTTGGAAATAAAAAATTACTTTTACTTATTTTTAAGCTTGGCTAAGTGTTCTCTGCATTTCTCTTTTTCAGTGTTAAGACAACACAACAACTGGGTAAATAAACACCATTCCTACCTTACTAGCATTTACATCATAATTAGTCTCAGTTGCAACTTATGCTGTACTATCAGCAATGCCAAATTATAACCACATAAGGCTATCCCCACTTTGATTGACTGCAAAGATAACTGTCCTGTTTTTAATTTTTTTAAGTACCCAGTATAAAAATAGGTCGGTTCTCCAATAAAACCATTTTTTAAATTGCACAATCTCTAACAATCTACTGTTTAAAAATCAAGTTGTTATCTGAAATACTCCATATATATATAAGCAAAAATTGATTGTTGCAGCATTATAATCATATCAGTATTTCCTCCTAAATATTCATCTAGTATTGTACGGTATTTTTGTTTACAATTACAATCACAAGTTTTTTAGCAGAGAGCCAGAGACCATATCTAAATGAACCAAGCTACAAGGCAGTTCTAGAATAATGGCAGTTAGAAATTACCCATATCGGCAATATCTTGAAACATCCTTCATATTTCATTAGCATTAAAAGTATAAAAGTACCTTCAATCGTGTGAACTCTTCATGGATTGCTGGGTCTAGTAATAACCTCCTTGCCTGTCACGTTTATCCAAGGTAAATATCATCAAAGAAGAGTATCATAGAAATTTATCTACAGGATCAGCTTTTAATCAAAAGATTTTTTAATTCCATTCTATTTGGTTTCGGGGTTACAAAAGTAAAGGGGTTCATAGCATTCCAATCAGTTCTAACGTTTCCACTAGAAAAATAAATTTTTCTAAACTATTTTCAGCTGATGATTTTTCTCTCTTTTCTTTTCCTTTTTTTTTTTCCCAGCTGGGGCTGGGGGCAGTAGTCAACATCTTTTTGTTGCCACATCTTATAAGGATAGTTCATGTCTTCATACATATTACATTGCAATGGAAGCACAACATTTAGCAAGAAGGCAAGCAGAACTTTCCATTTATATTGATCAAATCATGTCAAAACCAAAAGGAAAGAGAGAAGTAGAAGAATAGAGAAACATCGACAGTGAATAAAATCAATGGTTGTAGAGAAGTTTATCCACATGAAAAATAAACAAGTCTGCAGTTGAGAGAAACTTAATTGTACATCTAAAATCTCAAACCGCAGATTGTATCACATTTTGTTCTTCTGCAAGAGTGAAAGTCATGCACTGAAATGAATTCACAGAGGACAAATTAATTCCCATGCAAAGCACCTGCATTGACGGTGGTTTGAGCTGAGCTCTCAAATCTCGAACTGCAGACTGTATAGAATTCAGAGAAGAGGTTGTAAGAATGTAGGTAAAGAACGGAAGAGCCAAAATAAAAATTTAGCTAGACAATAGACTAGTCTTTATGCATCACCATACCATGCAAAAAAGATTAAGAAAAGCTTGGCAATGGATGACTTCTTACCTTCAACTCAGCTATCTCTTGCTCCCGTTTCGCAAAGGTCACAATGAATGCAGCTTCTTTTTTCTTTGCTTTCTCAAGCTAATAACAAAAAGATTAAGAAAATATCAATAAACTATTACCTAAAAACTTGTAAATCTAAATAATAAGTTTGTTCAACACAAACCTGCTCTCGGAGAGACTCCTCAGAGGATCTCAGGTTCTGAAGGTAGTTGACTACTAATCTTGGTTCTAGCACAAAAGTAGGAAACTAAATCTCTTCAGAGGAAGAAATAATTCAAAAAGTGAATGATGCTCTAGTTACGAGAGTCCAAGACGAGTAATGATATTCATTCGGTAATGTGGCAACTTAAGTAAAATAATGAGATACGACAGTTCAATTTTCACGAGAGATAGAGGGATTGAACTGTCCTATCCCATTATTTTACCTAAGTTACCACGTCACCGATATTCCATCATTAAGCCCCCGTTTGACCCACATTATTTTTTTCATTCTCATTCTTTTACTCATTTTCAATCACACATTTTTCATTAAATTAACATTTTCCATCACATCAATAACTTTTCCTTTTTTTTTTTCAACCACATATTCCTCATCACATCATTTCAAAAAAAATGCATTCTCTCATTTTAATATGCACCAAACACGCACTAAATAACATTATTTCCAAGACAAGTGCTAGATAAAAGACAAGCTAACCAAGAGTTGCGCCTGAGGGTATGAAGTACTCATTCTGAAAAGATGAACGCCATTCTTGAATCTCGGATTTAGCCCCCTGAAGTTCTGTCTGAAACCAACATACCATAACCATTTTAGCAACATACGACAAACAGTTTACCAACAAAAAGTTTAACATCATCAGGAAAATTTAGCTAGAATCTGTTTACCGACTAATATTTTAAATGCTCAATATTTCAGACTAACCAAACTGGAACATGAGAAACCAAGAGAAAGCATATTAGCCAGAAAGATGAAGAAGCATAATCAGCATAAAAAAATGAACATACCTGACAATCTTTGAGTTCATTCTTACAGGTCTGAAGACTGCAAATACATGCCACAAGAAAGATACTACATAAGTTTGCACGTTCTATGCTAAGGACATTAATTTTTATCCTTTTATGAATTTAGTCCATATTCTTTTGAAAAATATATTCTGTTATAATATGATAAACAATACCTCTCACGAAGAGATAAAATCATTCCTGTTGCCACGCCTGGTGCAGTTTCTTCTACTTTCAGGTTAGCCTTTAGTGTCAACAAACAAATAGAAGTCAGGTTTCAGAATCCAACACCCATAACCAAGGTACTAAAGCAAGGAACGAGACTCCACAAACTTAATGGATAAATAAAGCCCCAAAAGCTTGACCACCCAGTATTTCCTTTTCCTTTTAAACTGAAAGGAAAAACTTAAAATATCTTCTTTATATCAACCAGCTACAATATCAATAATCCTTAACAAAGCGTCTCAATTTAAACTTCCATACCACACCGTACATAATCGTATTCATAATCACATGTATTGGTTATAATTCAGCAGTGAAGCCATATAACCGGGTAATATAGTAAAGCCGGAAATCTAGCAAATACAAAAGATAAGTTATAGTATATATACATGTTGGTAATGGCAGTAAAAGGTACCTTTTTCGATCCAAAAATATCATCTTCATCATCGTCAAGCTCTCCAAAGCTTCTCTTATTAGCTAATAAACCACATTCCCAACAATAAAAATATTGAAAAAATAAGTACTTACTCAACAAGAATGCATTTTTATTGAGTTAATCAAGCAATTTTGAGAACACCTGGCCGCCTCGTACTGTTGCCTCCTGAAAAATCGCCTCCAAAATCATCGTCCTGTGATCATTCAAGAAATGTAGTATTCAAAAAAAAAAATAAAGTTCAACGAATAAAATTAATACAAAACTGGTGACGAAGAGTATTGAGAGTAAGAGCGCTGACGTCGTCGAGATGATCAATTGATGCCATTGAAATCTGAATAGCAAGTGAAATTTGAAACCCTAGTTTACTCAAATTGAAGGTTTACGTTTGGCAGTTGGGGATGGCGAGGGCAAAATCAGATGTGAAAGGGGAGTATATTCCTTCAGTCCCCAACCTTTCTCAAATGTGACATCCATATCTTCAATCTTTAGTTTGCATCATCTCGCGTCCCTAACCTTTTAACATTGTGTGCACGGGATTCGAACGAGGATGAAAAAATCTAAATAGTAAGTAAATGTTGAAAGGTACTACGATAGGCGTGTGTGTGACAAACACGTGGCGGATATAATTGTTCAAAAACAATCCTCATCTACTTTGAATATCATGACTTGTTACTTTAAAAACAAGAAATATTTGAAACAATGTGAGGTTATTTTTTAATAATAATACACATCAATCATTTACCACATGCCTATCGCACGATCTTTTACCATTTTTTTATCGAGTTGGAACATTATGAACACAAAAGGTTGAGGATACATGATGGCATAAACTAAAGATTGGGACAAGAATGTCACACTTGATAAAGGTGAGGAACCCATATAGGAATTTACCTAATTCAAAATATAGGTACTTGTGTTAGGGAGAAGTGGTGATGTAGGGACTGGCATTGGCCAAGGGGCATTGTGGAGCTCAACCTATGGGCAGCTCGGACCTTCAGTTAACCAAGCTCGATTTTTGGCAAGGAGAATTGAGCTAAATCCAGCTTTTAGGCTCATACACTTCGTGAGCTAATGCAAGGTTGGTCTTACCGTCACTTGCGAGTTGGTTCAACTCAACTTGACCTTTCATAGATAGGTCCCTTAATATGGGGTTGGCTCACCTAGTGGGCCAACGGAATCATCGCCACCAATATTGTGAGGTGAGAAGAGTAAAAAAAATTATTAATAGGGCGTTTGGTAGAGATTAAAATCGAATTACAATTGAAAAATTAGCCGTTATTGTTGACTTTTATTAGATGGGTGGGACCCAATAACGGCTATATTTTCAATTTTAATTGAATTTTAAGCCGTACCAAACAGGCCCTAAATTTAATTTCAGAAGATTCTAAAAAAGAATTGAAAAAGAGAAATTTTAGATTTATGCATTTATTTATTAAAATCGGATTAAAATTGAAAAACTAACCGTTATGGTTGACTTTTATTAGATGGGTGAGACCCAATAACGGTCATATTTTCAATTTTAATTGAATTTTAAACCGTACCAAACAGGCCCTAAATTCGCATCATTTTAAATTTGGACATAAACCACCAGACCACTCAACTTTTAACAAAAGTACCATCCTACTTTTTATTTTTATCCATTTAGAGGCATTTTGATTGAGCCACTAGAGCAAAGGTGCAAAGAAGCTTACAATTCCATAGATAAATATATGAGTAGTGTGATAGATATAACATCTAATTGTTAAATTTGTAGAGTCTAATTCTATTATTCGTTTTCCTCTTCAACGGCAAAGGTTGTTGAATTTGTGGGTAAAATTAATATTATAGGTATGTATTGAGTAGTATGTATTTGTCTTAGTAAGAGAAAAATATTAGGCCAATCCTCTTTCAAAGTGATCGAGACATGTTCGGAATAATATTGATACTATTTTTCTTCTAGATTATAATGAAACATTCTAGCAACAAGTAGATAAAGCACTTGCATTGAGAGTGAAAATTGGCTAAATCATATATTTCTTATGGGTAATTAACATATAACGTTCTTACTTTCCACTATTATTGTGGAAAACGTTATTACCTTCTTCTTCTTTTGTATTTCACCCCTAATTCCACCTTTCATTACGCAAAAAATTATTTTCATCTATTTTCTCAATTAAATGCAATAAAATGGTGAATATAATTTTATATTTAAATTTAAAAAAAGAACTAATTGCAACCATAATCCCAATTTTTTTTTAAAAAAAATTGCAGACGAATCTCAAATAAATTATTAATTAATACATAATGTCTTCACCTTTCACTGTTATTGTGAAAAAATATCTACCTTTCAATTTTGACATTTTTACCTTTAATTTCACATTTGATTGCTCAAATCATCATTTTAATACATTTTCATCCAATTTCTTGATAAAAAAAAACTCTAAAATGATGAATATACCCTCTTATTTAAATAAAAGAAAATATTTCTTTATTTCTAATTTTTTAATAATCTATTTAGGACTTGTCTCAACTTTTTTAATTTTTTTTTATTTCTAACTTTTTAATAATTTATTTAGGACTCATTTGCACTTTTTTATTTCTATTTTTTTCATAATTTATTTAGGACTCATTTGCACTTCTTTTTTTAGAAAGAAAAAAATAATTTCTAATATTTTAATAATTTATTTGGGGCTCTTTTGCAATTTTTAAAAAAATTTGGAATTACGGTTGAAATTAGTTCTTTTTTAAAAATTTAAATAGGAGCTTTATTGAGAAATTTGATGAAAATGGATAGAAATGATAATTTGCGTAATTAAAGGTGAAATGTCAACAAAATGGAAAGTATAAACGTTTTTCACAATATTAATGAAATGTAGGGACATTATGTAATATTTACCCATTTAATAATTTACTTGGGACTCGTTTCCACTTTTTTTAAAATTTTGGGACTATAATTGCAATTATTTCTTTCTTTTTCTTTTTGTTTTATTCAAACAGAATGATATATTCATTATTTCATAGTTTTTAATTGAGAAAATGGATGAAAAATGACATTTTGGGCAATGAAATGTTGAAATAAATGTGAAAATGCAAAAGTAAATGAAAAGTAAAGACGTTTTCCACAATAATAATGGAAGGTAATAACGTTATGTGCTAATTACCGTTTTTCTTATCATGCTTTTTAGTTTTCTATTTCGTGCCATCACTATTATTGATAATATTAGATTAAACGTCTACACCATAACATAATAGACATTATTACAAGAAAAATATATTATAATCTTGTGTCATGTGTAATTAAAATCAAACTTAATTCACTATGCAGGGCGTTCCTAATAAACAAAATACATAAATGACCCCGTTAATTGTAATTAGAGAGGCTTCATGTGATAAATTAGCAAATTTATTTATTTATTAGGGAGGGCCACATAACAAATTGGGTTTGATCTTAATTGATTTCTCACGTTAGGGTTGTTTAGCATAAGCTAAGAGCGTCTCCTATGCTAACATGGAATGCATAAAAATGTAATTAAATTCATTCCAAAACTTTTCATATTTTCACACTTACATCTCAAACTTCTATTTATTGCATTATTATCTTCAAACTTCTATTAATTAACACATCTTGTCTTGACGATCTTCTTCCAAAAAAAAAAAAAAAAATGTCAGGAAGACATGAAAAGATATCTTTGCCCCTCAAATAAGAATAACTCAACAAATACAAAAATTCGATAAAATATTTGTCCCTAATTTTGAACCACAATAACACAATATGAAATTTGAACATAGTCATCTATTCATTAGACTTTAATTTTACGTAGATCGAAAGTTTTTCTATTTTCATATAACCTAGATGACAATTTGCTTAATGCATTGAAGCAATGTTACTTGGAATGTCTCTATTGCTAATGTTGATTGCCACATAACTAAAATAGATAGATCGATTAAGAAAAATCATCTTCAGTACTATTTGATAATGACCATGATGGGCTGATACGATAGCAGACGTTGTCTAGAGGGCCATCTAAACTCAAAAGGATATATTAAACTTGTTAACTCGACAATTTATTTAGTTCTATCTCTGATTTTAGTGATTCGATTTTCTCTATCTCTATTTAAATTTATTTTAAGGTACATAAAAGCCATGTAGGTAGTAGTATTGGGATGTAGATAAAATCTGACTATATATTCATTAATCATCAGTGTCGCGTAAATTATGAGTCTTTCAAATTGTTTGTCTTGTTAATTACAACCCATAAAATGCATTAAGAGACAACTTATAATTACAAGTTAGCCACATGAACTCGTGTGAGATATATGACAATCCACCCATCCTTGCTTTTCATTTTTGTCAATGTAGAGACATTTTGACTGAGATACTCGAGTAAAAGTGCAAAAAAGCTTAAATTCCATAGATAAATATAAGATTTTTTTATTTTTTTTTTAAATTCTGCCTCTGAATACTAGTGTTCAATTTGTGGAATTTAATTATATTGTTTATTAGGTTGTTCTAATATATTTTTCTCTTCCTACATAAAAGAATAGAGCTAATCTTTTTCAATATCGATTTTAAAAAGTGATCAAGACGAAATTTCAGAAATATTTTTGTAGGAAATTGTCACTTGTACATTTTTTTTTTCTTTTTGACATTATGGCTGACATGACATGTATTACTAGTGTTGATTGAGTGAAAAACTGTCAAAAATGTAAACGATTCAACGGTATGTTAATTATTGATTTTTTGTAATCCTTTTCATTATGTAGTCAAACTTTGCTGCAGCAAGTAAACGAAGCAACTCATTGAAAGTGCACTCCTCTAAATCATATTTTCTTTATTTACATTTATTTGTTATCTTATCTTATCATATCAATTATTATTCTTGATAATATAAAATTTTTAGATGTTTCATCCGTGACATAGTAATCCTGATTACCAAACATGTTATGATCCTAGTGTGTTGTCCAACTTTCGAGCTGATAATTTTCATGATAAAATCAATGAAAATGAAAAATGAAAATTTGTAATAAAATAGAACAATGATATAGGAACAAGCTTAAATCAAGGGAAGACACCTCTCGGCGTCGAATTGAACAGTTTGAAAAAAAATAAACACAATATCCAATCATTTTCCTACACATCACCATGTCTCCCTGTTTCCTGTTTTTGGGTCTGGATGACCAGAATAAAATACTCTTAAGGCTAAACTGATTTAGGTGTCATCTCTGACATCACTGCATTAAGTTTGTTGAACAAAGATCATTGGAAACAGTAAAATGTCCCTGTAACAATAATCCCCTCAGCCCACCAAAAGAAGAAAGGCACCCAATATGAGGAGACATTAATTATTAGCAGCAGAAAACTGAAAAAAATTATAACTGTGAACTTTCTCTATTGCACGCCCAAAATCTGCTACATAAATGACCCCACACACTTCCCTATTCTCCACAAAAGTTTCGGTTATGGATAAAAAGTTCACATTATCCCGTGACCCACGAGTCAACTTTCCCTCTAAACATTCAGTACATTTACGACTCCATAGATGAGAGTGAAATACATTTTGAGGGTTTGTCGTGACTCATTGTGCTCACATACTAGGCTAGCTTTTTTAGAAAGCTCCAAGAGATGGCTTATCATGAAACCCACGAGTCAACTTTCTCATCAGAGCATTCGATATTCCTTTGAGTCAGCGTAATTTTGTATAGATCCATCCAAGCTAGGATTCATCGTGGTTACCTACTAGGTTACCCTTTCCCGAAATCTCCATGAGACCACCTATCCCATTCCCACCCTCACACGGAAACTTTTAGATCGAGTGATACATTTACATATAAATATTTACTTGAGACCACCTACCCCATTCAGATACATGCACCAATGTAATATATATACTAAGTTGATGTCTTATATACAAGTGGCTGCCCACCATTTTTGAATTCTTGAGGTTTAAGGTTCTGAATATTGTCTTTCATGAAGGAAACACTGAAGTACTTAGCAGGAATCAAAGGCCCCAGTGGGTATGGTTCAAAATCAACAGCTGAGCAAGTTACTCAAGATTGCATGGGTTTCATTCCTTCTAATCTCACTGCAATTGTCACTGGTTAGTCTCTTTCCCATCTCCAATCATCGAAACTACCTTTCAAGGACACAATTACACTGGGAAGTGGTAAGATTATTTTTGTTGCCAAGCAAATTTATTGAGAACCAGACTTAGTTTGTTGTTTGTTATATATTGATATACACGATCTCAAGAACTTCACAAATTTCAAAGAGTGCTCGTGTTGTATCAAATTTGTTTTGACAGTGGGGTGTCATTACTCATCGTAATTTTGGTAGCTTCTGATATTGGCTATTTTACGTGGTAATTAAGGTGCGACATCTGGCATTGGGGCTGAAACTGCAAGAGTGCTGGCGAAGAGGGGCGTGAGAATAATTATTCCGGCTAGGGACCTGAGGAAGGCAGCAAAAGTGAAAGAAGGAATACTAAAGGAAAGTCCAGCCGCAGACATAATCTTGCTAGAGATTGATTTGAGCTCATTTGCTTCAATTAAGAGATTTTGTTCTGAGTTCTTATCCTTGGGACTGCCCCTTCATATTCTCATGTACGTTTTCGAGTCATCTCGATTTTATTAATCTAGTCCAGTGTTTCTCGACTAGGCGATTGGACTAAACATACCCCAAAGTTTATATACATGAAACCATGGAAGAATTTATTTACTATTTTGCAGAAACAATGCTGGCAAATATTCACCAAAATTAGAGCTCTCTGAAGACAAATTTGAGCTCACTTTTGCCACAAATTACTTGGGTATTTTTCTTCTCATTCTCTACATTTATATTTCAGCTTATATCAATTAGATCCCAATACTAATTTTAGTTACAATTTAGGCCACCTCTATCAAATCTGTCACATTTAACATCAAACGCCAAAGTTGACGCGGTTGTAACGTACTAATGAGTTTCCTTCATGGCTATCAAAAAATAGTTGAAAGAAGTGACGCAATTGAAAAACTTGTTTTACAAATTAGACTTGTAGAGTGAAAATATTCCAAACTATAGTTTTTCGACGGCCACGCGTAGGATGGCCATCTAGCATTAGACAAGGTGACAATATTGAACAAATGGACAAATTAAATTATAATAATTCAATTAACATAATGAAGTAGAGTGACCTGATCGAAAATCAGGTTTGAGATTGCAAATAAAATTAACACCCAAAAACATGCAGATGTAGTTCTTAAAACTTACTTTTTTAAAAAGTTTAGATTAAATTAGTAGAAAAGTAAGTTTTGTTAGTAAAAAAAAGTAATTAAAATATTATATTTGGCAAAATAGGTAACTTAAATTAGCCTTTATTTGATGTCCACTATTTCAATATATATATAAAGAGTTTTGAATAATACTTTTAGGAGAATGAGTAATTAAAAAGTAGAAAAAAAATTTAAGTTTATATGCAAAATATTTTATTGTGTGACGTAACAAAAAGTGTTTTGAAATAATAAACACCAAACAAGGGCTTAATTTCATCTCGTTTTTGTTTGGGGCAGGACATTTTCTATTAACAGAAATGTTGTTGGAAAAAATGGTGTGGACAGCAGCAGAAACTGGCATCCAAGGAAGAATAGTGAATGTTTCTTCTGTGATTCACAGATGGGTGAAAAGAGACCATTTTTGCTTCTGCAAAATGCTCAGGCCCAAAAGGTGAAAAAAAAAATGCAAATTCTCTCAGTATTATTGATATTATTTCAGAGTCTAAAATAACATCCTGACCACAAAAAAGGATGTAGTTATGCTTAATAACACTGTTAAACAAGAAAGCAGAAAAAAATACATGTACTGAGCCACATTTTATCGAAGAATTATTTCTCTAAATTGGTCAATATTGGAATATGCATATTTTACATCCAAGATAGGATGTATGACGACTGATATTCTTATCAAGTCAAGCATACAATACATAAAGATAACACCTCATGTAGACATGGTTTATTGGTTATTCTTGCAGGTATAACGACACTCGTGCCTATTCCCAATCAAAACTAGCCAACATATTGCATGCCAAGGAATTATCAAGACAGCTCAAGGTAAAAATGCATAAAAAAATATCTTTTTTTCGCTTAATCTCTAATCAGACCCTTAAATAATTCTCTCTACATATAAGCAGTATTACTGAAACAACCCTTCCAGCCACAAATTTGTCTATATCTATGAAGCAAAACAAGAAAAAGAAAATTTTTTTGGTCTCATCATAATGTTTCTGGGAATCTAACAGGCAAGAAAAGCAAATGTAACTATCAATGCAGTGCACCCAGGAATTGTAAAGACTGGCATTATCAGAGAATACAAAGGCTTTATCACAGGCATGCATTACCTTTAGAAGCTACATTTGATCCATTTGTTTTGTTTTTTAGCATGTTTTGCAATCAAGCAGGGAAATTTAACTAAATCCACTGCTTTATTTTCAACTTCCAGATTCTTTGTTTTTTATGGGATCCAAATTGCTGAAATCAATATCACAGGTTTGTCTCTGCTTATTTGTCACTCTGTGTGGCTAAAGATTCATTTAATAGATAAAATCGCTTTCGGTTGTGCTAAAAAGTAAGTCAAAGTTCCTTCCTCTGAACTCCAAAAGTTATTTTTCTAGAAAGTAAGCATGACTTGTTGGAAAAATAACTTTTAGGCTCGTTCAAACGTGCTACCCTCTTCTTTAAGTGACCTATCAGTCCCTTTCAGTTCAAAAGTGTACAACTAACCATATAATCTTATACCAACTAGGAATGGCCGTATACACTCTTATAGTGTAATTATGTTGGCAAAGTTAAGCCTGTCATTACACAGATGTAAAAATGGCATGGACAATCCTCTTCTCACCTACCTCATATAATGTAGAGTGCCAAATCACCCTGCACGTATCAAGACCTGCAATACCTAGCCCCTGTTTGAGCCCCATTATCCAAAAACTAATTTTCAACCACACATTCTCTCATATAAATAACTTGCACTTAAACCCTAAAAATTTCTTACTTTTTAACCACACATTCATAAAAGATCACTATTATGTGAGGGATTCTCTCATTATATAGAAATCAAAATAACAACTAAATATGATAGCAATCAATTACAATATTAATTAATGGTGAAAACAATCTATCTATAATAGTCGTAATCTTTGACGATCTCCGGAATCTTATTCAATTTTCGACGATCTCCATAATCTTATTCAATCTCATTGACGACAAATG
>CAIGRL010183980.1:0-10584 GCA_903798325.1 Fraxinus xanthoxyloides | reverse complement strand
TAAAATGCCCCATATATATATATGAAACTGACTGACTTCATTCTTCAGAGTTCATGCCCTGCTATGGTAACCGGCCCCCACTCCCCCTCTCCCACTCCCAACCCGAACCCCAACCTCTCTCTCTCTCTCTCTCTCACACACACACACACACACACAACACACACAACACACACACGCACACACAAACACAAAGACACACAATCATACTGAAAATCCTTGCTTAACAATTGAGTTGTGGGTATTATTCCGTGATGAACTCAGGATTACCTCAAAACAGTAGTGCCCTCTCAACTCCTCGCCGAACGTGGTTCCCGCCTCGTCGTCATCAACCCAGGTACACCCAATATTCCAATATTTCTGGGTTGCTTTTGAATTATTTTTTCTTGTGTGTAATTCTTGGTTCCGCAAACATAAGTAGGACCGGCGTTTCGCAAAACAGGACGTTCCCCTAAAGCACACATATATATATATTCTCAGAGCCCACTTTCTTATGTTTAATCTTCAATTCGATTAAAAATAATTGAGTCAAGCTTTTAATTTTCTTTTTTGTATAATCTAGGTTCAGCAAATATAAGAATAGGATTCACACAACAGCGCATTCCCCTAAATAATATGTTCAATTGGGTTCTTGTAAAATTCTGGGTTTCCGTTTTAACTTTTCTGTATATATTTTTTTTTCCTTATGTGTAATCCAGGCTCAGCAAACATAAGAATAGGACTTGCACAACAGGACACTCCTCTAAATGTTCCGCATTGCATTGCTCGACGAACAACTCAAGTCCCCAAAAGAAGTGTTCAAGACCAGGTCACTTCATTCTCCGAATTCCCCTTGATTTATCCTAGTTTTCTTCATTTTCTTCATTTTTTTTCTTTTTTGTGCAGTTCCTTAATTCCCAGGTCACGACACCACAGCACATGGAGCGGGAAAGGGCTTATGATATTGTTAGTGAAACAAAATATATATGATAAATAGTGTAAATTACCACAGTTCATTCTTGACACTCATGACCTTGTGTAAATCATTTGCTGTTTTATTTCTTAATATTATCAGATTGCATCACTGTTGAAAATTCGGTTTCTAGATGAAGAGGTGGCAAACGTTCAATTCCCTCAAAAGGTATGCTTTTGTTAGAAAAGACATTCAAAAAGGTAATCTAAAACTTGAAATTTATGTAAAAGAATGTGAAATTTTTTGGTGCAGATGGGTCGTGTGGATGCATTTCAGCCTCAGGGTAATAATAAGAAAGAGACAGTCATTCCTTGGACTGATGTATTTGAGATCAGCAATCCTTCATCTTTGACAACAGGTAGCTGGATTCTAGTGAGCTTCACTTCCATATGTTTGCTATCACATTTTGTCTTCTTAAATAGCATGCACTTCGGATTGTTGAATGCTGCATTTACTTTTTATGTATGAATATTGCTAGTTGTATTATATGCACTTATGATACAGAATTTTGATGAACTATGTAACATATACTGCTGAGCACTTTAAGTGGAATTTTGATTATCATACTTGAATTTATCGTATTAGATTTGGCAGATGGAATGACCGTAATAATATGAAATCTTTTTTGACAACATAAGGCCCATGAACTTCAAGTACTACTTTTTGTCATGTTAATGCACTTGTGAAAATTTGACAGTTACTTCTTGTGACATAATTATATTTGTAAATTGTACCAGACTTTTTAAAGACAAGTTCATTCTATGTTCTTGCCATCCTCCCTAGCAAATCCTTTTTCACCGAAAATAAACTGAAACAAGGACTTTAAAAGGTCAAAATGTTCTGTAAAAGTCAAACTGGGGGTAAGGGGTATCTCTTTCTGTACTCATATTTGGACAGGCAATGGGACTGTAAAATCATTCTCAGATAGCCACACTACATAATTCGACCCTTTCAAAGCTCATGCCTTACTTGTGTCAAGATTTTCTTTCAACACCATATGTAAGATCTGTTGGTCTTTTGTTTTTTAACCTATAATTGCTGGTTCTCCTGTAGAAATGTTCTAAAATTTATCCTATGGGTGTAGGGCCACGAGAGTGATTATTTTGTTTTGATATAATAAAAAACTAACTTTTATTCCCAATAAATTTTTGGGCCTGCATCATGAATCTTTTATAAGAAATGCTTCAACCAATAAAATTTAATTTTTTGCGACCACATTATGTCTTGTTAATTTGCGTCTAGTTTTCATGTTCACATTGCCCTTGTGAATGTAAGCTTTTTTTAGTTTACAAATGACATGCCCGATCATCCAAGCTGTCATTTCTCTAAAATTGTGTCCTCAACTTGTTGGCATATATTTCCATTTCTTTCCTCATTCATTTTAGTAAGGCCATACGTCCATCTTCATGTCCTGATTTCTATTATGTTATCTTATGGACATTTTATCCTTTGCTTGGTGAAAAAAATTCATCTGGTTACTGGGTTCAGGAAGGGGTTAAAATATTTTGATAGATGAATTAAAATCTTAACTATTTTTATTTATTCCACAAGTGTAACATGAGTTAATGCACCCAACCATTAATTAATAGTTTCTGTGAGAGCGAAATACATCTTGAATGACTTGTTAGTTTTATAGGTCCCTTTTGCATCATTTTAGTAATTATTTTGTCCTCAGACTTAGTTGCAAAAATAAATGCAATACTCTTTCTACAATTTATTGACTTTAGTCTATAGCTTATGGATCCTGTTGTTAAAATTTGTTATTGGTGATATGATTGTTTTGGAAATTTCCAAATGAGCTGGCAAATGATGTTCTTGTTTGTTTCTGTGAGACAGTTGTGCACCAATCTTCTCTCATCATGTTTGGCAAGGCTTTTGGATTATTCTAAATATGCTGTGCGATGGAACACTTGGTGCTTCCTGGATTATATATCAAACCCTAATAACAGTGGTGTTGCAGGAAATTCCTCAACAAAAGATGAATCCGGAGAATTTCCATTCCAGAAGGACGGCAATGACAGGGGTGAGCACAGTTCAAGTCAACGTAAACATAGGGAATATATTTGCGGTGAGGAAGCTCTAAGAATATCACCAAGCGAACCATATTGCTTGCATCGACCTATCCGTAGAGGTCACCTAAACGTATCTCAACATTATTCAATGCAGCAGGTACTGTCTTTAGATTATTGCTAACTGTTTGCGCAATTTAGACTTGGGATTTTGTTAACTCATTTTGTGCATGAGATGAGAATTTCATTTTTGCCGTTGATTGTGGAGGGGAAGTGGCGGGTTGTGGTCTTGCAATTGTCATTTTTAACACTTAGAAGCCTCGATTTTTCATGAAAATGTTTTTCCATATTCACTTTGCCTTGTGCAAAAGAATATAATTTTGCCATCCGGTGAGTGGTCGAAAAATTTATTTTGGAGATCTTTGCTTTCACCCAGCCATTTTCCATCTTCATGACATTTTAGTTATTTTACAGGTACTTGAAGACCTGCATGCTATTTGGGATTGGATTTTGATTGAGAAACTGCACATCCCTCATAGTGAAAGAAATAAGTATTCAGCTATTCTTGTTGTCCCTGAGACATTTGATAATCGCGGTAATTACACCGTATTGTCCTCATATCTCACTTCACATTGTTGAACAGTGACCAAATTACATGATTCTAGTTACCTAAATTTTTGTAACTTGGGGAAAAAAAAAGGCTTGGTCCAGGAGTCAAGTGGAGGTTAGATAGCAGGGGTATCTGCAGACACGTTTGCTTACATATATATTTAACTCACTTCCTTTTGATATGGCTTTCTTTTTTAGTTGTATGGAATTGCCATTCTCGTGCTTGTTCTGACATTGACAACATGCTTCCCGGAGTTAAATTGTGAAGCTTATGTTCTGATACTTCACCTGAAGAATAAACATTTACTCATTAAGATGAAATCAGTTGTGCATATCATGAATGATGAATGTATGCTAAGAGATATGATCATGCTGTAAAATGGTTATTGTTCATTCATCGAGAAGACTTCTGTGCTTTATCTGCTTGAAAGTAGAAACTTTCAATTTGAAGCTCCAGTTTTAGTAAATATCAGGTTTTCTGTACTGGGGAAAAATTTGAATTCTAACATCTTGTCTGGTTGTTTCTGGAAAGTCCTTCTATCAAGCAGAATGCAGTAAGCATTAAGTGGAGGTCACTTGTTGCTGTAACACAAGAAGTCTGAGTGTTGCCCAAAAAATTAAGGGAAAAAGGCTAGTATGGTCTAATTGAATAGGCACGCCATTAGTTATTTAACTCTTATTAACTTATATAAATTTGAAGGCTCTATTCATTCGTGATGGAATGCTTTGTTGTCCTTTTTTGTGTACTGGCTCCATCTGGAAAGCTTTATCTTGCTTCACGAGGATATGGTACGATCTAGAGTAGTGACTGTTATTATATGCATATAGATCACCGGAGCATGTCTTTATTATCTATGGTTAACACAATATAGCATGTTGACTCGTACTAAAAATTGAAAGATTGTACACTTGAGGAAGAGTACATCGTCTTGACCAATGTGTCTTTCTTATTGGTGCTCATAATGAGATTGAGAAATGGAGAAGTCATGGACTAATTGTTTGCGCATGTTCCATAGCAAGGATAATGATGCTGAACCCCTCCCTCTGTCATTGCCAAATGTGTTAATAGTTGACTTCAATTTCTTTCTTCAATTCTTATATTTATCTTTAGATTGAGCACTGACCTGTAACCAAATATTTGAATGTATCATGTGAACTTGACATGTTATCCTATATCTTACTGTTGTAACCAGAAATAAAAGAAGTACTATCAATCGTGTTGCGGGACTTGTGTTTCAGCACAGCAGTGGTCCACCAGGTAATATTTTCCTGTGAATATTTAATCACAAACTCCAGATTGTCTTAATATGTTTTCGAGTTTCTTGATTTCCATTAGAAACTACCCACTCTTGTTGATGTTAATTGATGTGTTAAAATATTACCTCTCTCTACTTCTTCCTGTAGTTTTTTCATTAATACTTAACAATACAGTATTTGTGCACTTAGCTCTCGCCCTCATATGTATGACTTTACCCTTCTTTTTCCTTCTCTACCCAAGTTATGGTGCTGTTCTTTAATCTATATTGTGCAGGAAGGTCTTGCCGCAGTTTTTGGGAATGGTTTATCAACTGCATGTGTTGTGAATATAGGTGCTCAGGTGACATCAGTGATCTGCATTGAGGTGTGTTATTATTCCCTTCAACACTGCAGTTCTGACCTGGCTGTTGAGGATGACAATTTTCATATGAACCATACCTGAGGTCACAATTGGGATGTTTTTAACATTCAGTTTGTCATCTTATTCGTGCTTTCATCAGTATTGCTGTTAGCATGATCACTTTGTTTCCAGAACTTCTATCCCTACTGCCAAAAAGAAACTGTAGGTTGTTACCTTTTCCCAGAGTTGCCTCTGTTACAGTAAACATTGTCTGGTACAGCAGAATTATAACTGCATCCAGTGCCCATTATTCTTATATAGTCATGTTCCACCATTGCCATTCTATCACTTCTCCTATGAGACCATTTTTTTTTGGCACGATTATCAAGATAGCACCTCTGGTTTGGTTTCCATAAGGTCTGTGTTGTATGGACACTCCTACTTGGGTGATGTGTCTGTGTCTTAACATGTACCGATACTCCTCGAACACTACCATGGTCATTTTTCTTTCTTTATTAGAAATATTGAGCTCTTGTTTGGGCTCTATTTTAATTTTAATGCATTTTTCTCATTTTTTTTTTCCAACCACAATTTCTTCAATAAAATAATGTTGCACGTAAACCCAAGGCTTTTTCTTCTTTTTTAACCACACTTTTTCAAAAAAATAAAATTACTATTCCAAAATACATTTTCTCTAAAAGCCTCATTAAAATGGAGCTCAAACAAGGGTTAAATATTTTTAACTCAAAATTATTATTAAGCCCTTGTTCATCTCCATTATTTTCGAAATCCATTTTCTCTCTTCTTTTCAACCACAAATTCTTCAATAAATAATATTAACGCAAACCAAATTTTTTTTCTTATTTTCTAACTACATATTTTTCATCAATTTACTATTCCAAAATGCATTCTTTCAATAAAATGGGGCTCAAACAGACTCTAAATAAAAGTACTCATATTTGAAAGATTTTAACAAGAAAAATTAATAACAAGTATAAAATTAAATTTATACTATATAAATGAAAGATTTTAAAGAATTTAATCAATTTGTCGATAGCATGTCGTGTTAGTACTTTTTTTTAAAATCACATGTTGAACACGCCAGCGCTTGTCATATTGAACACAAGCATAAGGTGACGTGTATAATTCTTGGAGATGAAATTTGCACCCGGCATGTGGTAAAGTCACACAGAAGTAAATGCATTGCACATTTTTATCTTAACTAATTCACCAGATATTGACATATAATCTTTGCTTTTTTATATTTAATTACCTTATTTCTCTTCATTATTTTATGTTCAGGATGGAGTGACTCTACCTACAACACAGATTACTTTATGCTTTGGTGGAGAGGTGAGGTTTTGGTTTCAGATTTTCAACTTCATTAATTTTATGCCAAGAGAGTACTGAAAATGGAAGGAGCTCTTTTTAAAATGTTTTTCAGCATTAGCAGGTGTAATTGAACCCTGTCTTGGATTTTCACTCCAGAAGGTGTCGGATTAATCTTTTTGTACTTGAACACTTATATATTGTTTCCAGGTTAAATCTTTAATCAACTTCACATCATTTCTTGTAACTTGAGGGCATTACTTCATTTCTTTTCCTTTTGTCCTTATTTTTGTCACTTCATTCTTCAAATTCATATATAGAACTGGAAACTGTAATTTGAACTTTAAGTTTGTCTCTTGGCTTTGGTAGCTTGCTTAAGCATTTGAAGCGATGATAATGCATATGTTTAAAATCATCATATGGTGCAAAGTCGTGTTCCATAAAAATAAAAATATGCATGGTTGCAGGATCTATCTCGATGTCTTCTCTGGACTCAAAGACATCATCAAACATGGCCACCAATACGTACTGATATTATGACAAAGCCCATAGACTATCTGATGCTGAACAGACTTAAAGAGTCCTTCTGCCAAATAAAAGTAAGTTCACCATCGTTTCCCTTGTGGATCCCATGAGTAAAAACAGAAGTGATATCCTTTACAAATTAGCTATCAGTGGCCACTTGTTTATCTCAACTTTTCTGGAAAAATAGTTGTAGCTGAAGAAAGCTTTTGCTGAATGCTTGAATATTGATAGTTTATCTAGGACGTCGCTATTTTCCGTGTGAAATAAACTTCAAATGCATTCCATTGGTCATCTTCCCGAGCTCTTGCTGATTATAACTGAATAATATAGCTTTGAATCTACATATCTTTGGTAGGTTATTGACATATAGAAATAAATAGTCAAGTATTTGTTCATTTTCAGGAGGGAGAAGTTGAAGCTGTTGCTACAGTTCATTCATACGAAGATGGCATTCCACCTGGCTCTCATAAAACAAGATTGACTGCTCTTAATGTATGTGCCTCAACGCCATTTCAATGGTCTTTTGTGAGACCTGAATCTAGATTTTTATATTTTATTGTCAAGTCTAGTCAACTGATGCACAATTTAAGTGATTTAAAGACTATTTGATTGCTTTTTTGATAAAACTTTGCTAAAAATTTATCTAATGATCAAACTTTAATTTTAACCCCTACATTTCATGGAACCCACAACTTTTATCAACTTTTCACCAAGTATTTATCAACTTTTATCAAAATCAGTTAAAACTTTTATCAAAATCTTTGTCACTCAACCCCTTGAATACCGTAAGAGTTTTTTCCCATAATATGTGATTGTGATAGGCCATTTCTTGAGGGATGGGTCATTTCTTGAGGAGCATCAATTGTTATTTCCTTCTGATCACGTTGCACAGTTTGAATTGTTGTAGGTGCTGCTAATTTAGTTTTGTTACTGTTCTCAAAGTAGTAGTGAAACCTGAAGTTCGCCATCATTTATTAGATGCCCAAACTTTTATTTGACCATCTTACCCACAAGACTATAAACAGAAATGTATTATTAGATGCTCATTGTTTTATAGGAGTTAAGAGTAGGAGATTTTAGAGAACATTTTTACCTAGCTCATATCCTAGTTAGCTAGAAATTAATATTTTTCTCTGTACAATTTTTCATTTTTCATTTTCCTTCTGTAGGTAGGATTATTCTGGCGAAATACCCCCTAACCTGTACCGATTCTGTGCGATACCTCATAACCTTTCATTTTGACATAATACCCCTCATATCAACTAAACCTTGTAGAACACAACCTTTTCACTGCGGAATACGAACTATCTGTCCATTTTTTCATAAAGTGATTTTACCCTCCATTTTAAATAAATGAAAAGGAAAGAAGAAAAAAATAAAGAATTAATTGCAGCATAGTAAAAAGTGCAAACGAATACTAATTAAAATAATTAAAAATAAAAAAATAAAAGATTCTATTCTTTTTCCACCAATCCATTCCAAATTTGAGAAACACATGGGAGTCTATCGAGAATCATGTATACTTGACTCGGCGTTGAACTCGGCAAAAGTACTTGCCACTGCGTTGATTGGTTTCCGAAACTACCGGAACCTCTAGCTTCTCTGCATCTAATTCCGTCTCCAGAGATGTTAGTTCTGCTTTTCTTAAATCCTATATCACCATATCTACCTGATTCTAAAGCGCCTTGACATGGATAGAGTCGTCCTGATTGAATCAATTCAAAGTTAATTCCTTGTAATCATTGTATGAAGTTCCACGAATGGCCAAGCGATAATGCAGTTGAAATCCGAATGAAGAACCAAAAGATATAGAGTCTTGGTCGTGTACACTTTAAGAGTTGAATGAAAATAACTTTTAGGTTTTTTGTACTGTAGCAAAGAAATTGCAGCAAAGACATCAAGAAGTGCAATTTTAAAGCTAATTGGAAATGTTCAGCAAGAGTCAAAGGAGAAAAAGTTGAGAGAAATGTGAAGAATATGGCAAGAAAAATCTCATTTTCCCCATTGCATAGTGAAGAGCATGAAGCAAGCAAGAAACTGGTAGATCTTTAGAGCCACACGGGAGAGGGTTAGATTTGAAAGAAGGGATAAGGTGGTGGTGGGGGGGTGCGGTGGGAGGTAGGCGAGTTGTTTTTAAATTATTTTAATTAGGATTCGTTTGCACTTTTTACTATACTGCAATTAATTATTTATTTTCTATTCTTTTCTTTTTGTTTATTTAAGCTTGAGGGTAAAATCCTCATTTTACATGGCTTTATAGAGAAAATGGATGAAAAGGTTGTATTCCGCAACGAAAAGATTGTATCCACAAGGTTTGGTTGATTTGAGGTGGTATTGCGCCAAAATGAAAGGTTAGGGGTATTGCACAAAACTAGTAAAGGTTAGGGGATATTTCACCAATTACCCTAAATAACCCTTTAATTGGATGAATAATTTAACTTCAGCCTAAATTTCTACTATAGGTAATCACAAGGAAAATTTAAAAAGAACTTGTTTTAAGTGCCATATGGTGTGTAGTACAATAGAGTTCTAATAATTTCTCGAAACAGGTTCCTCCTATGGGTTTGTTCTACCCGATGCTTTTGGTTCCAGATGTGTATCCTTCACCACCCCGTTCTTGGTGAGTTTTGTGCTTCTATTTTTTAGATTTGTTTTATATAATTAGTTCTTCTGATTCACTTCTCCATCTCTTGAACAAATTTCTGTTCTTCCCAGGTTTAATGATTATGAGGATATGCTGGATGAGACTTGGGACTTTCCTAGAAGAACTGACATGTCTGATGGCAACTTCCCTGGCAGCAGTGGATATTTCCCTATGTGGGAAAACTACCCGATATTTCAAACAAAGCCAAAGAAAGAGGATAATATTGGTCTTGCAGATGCTATTACGAAGAGTATTCTTTCAACAGGTACATTTTACTTTCATTTACACTCAAGTGTTTTACATTTGATTTGCTTCTGTTTGACATCATTGGATTCCAAACTGTCAGGGCGTATAGACCTACAGAGAAGGTTGTTCTGTAGCATGCAACTGGTGAGTTCTACCCTCCATAAGCTCTTCAAGACTCTGCTTAAGTACTGCACAATTTTTTTATTTTTTTTATTTTTATTTTTATGACTTGATTTAGTTTTTCAGATAGGTGGAGTAGCTTTGACTGCGGGTCTTGTTCCTGCTGTTGAAGAGAGGTTTGTTTTTTATAGCTTAAAAATGAAGTTTTCATGTGCTAATGCTATGATTGGATAAATATGTGCAAATGGCAATTGTTGAACCCCTGTGCAAAGTTCATTTAAATAAGTTTGATTCTCTTTTCCAGCATATTTTCAGCACTTGCCTTTTCGAACAAGCTTGGAATTACCATTTTTTTCGTGGGATTAGGGAATACGGTCATGTTAACTGGATGAATTATGTTAATTTCTCTTTGTTTATTTCAAGCTTGTATTTTCTTGCAGAGTATTGCATGCAATTCCTTCACACGAAGCTATAGATACTGTAGAGGTTAGTCATCTTATGCTTCTTTGTATACTATGAGCTATTATGGAATTCTGCCTTTTGCATTATTATGAAA
>CAIGRL010183908.1:0-11634 GCA_903798325.1 Fraxinus xanthoxyloides | reverse complement strand
AAAAAATAATGTGTGCCAAACGGGACCTAAAAGGATAAATTAAACATCTAAATTATTCAGTGAGCAAAATTTGACATTCCAACAGTTCGGCAGCTCGTAATTCCTTTTATCCTTAAGTATATATTTTTTGTATCAATATGAATTAGCAGGAAATGATCTATCCACAACCAATATAAAAGTGGGGAATTAAATAAATATTAGTATATTCTTATCAAAATGAAATGAAACTTGAATCTAAGTGAAAAAAAAAAGGGACCTTGTGTTTGCGAGCAAACTCTTCCGACTAAGAGCAAAAAGTCGAAAGTTGTTCTTTCATGACATCAGTGATGCAAACCCACATAGCAATAGTAGTTGCGAAACTCACACAAGATTAATTCAATTACAAGAAAATCAAGAATCAATATCTAAGTCTGATTAAAAAGTATTAAACTAAGGAACCAACACAATCGCCAACAACATGTTGACCCCGTCGTTACAAGACTCAAGAATTTCAGTTTGTTTGTTTGAACGCCATAAGAAATAATTTTGATAAATTCAAAATTAATTGGATAAAGACAAAAAGAAAGCTATAATGTCTTGCAATTAATCTTTCAATAATTATGTGTTTTTACAATGAATAGAATGAACCATATTTATATGGAACCTATCATACAAAAGTCTTAAAAGATATCAAAAACATATCATACAAAAGTCATGACTAAAATAGAGTTTTAAACGAAATTTGAAAAATCCCCATCCCAATTTGAACTACGCGACCGCATAAGCTAATAGCATGTGGTCGCATAGATCAATCATCAGCCTTCAGCTGAGTTTCGGTAAGTGCGGTCACATAGGTCTTCATTTCAGCTCCCTCATATGTTGTTCGAATTAAGTTGATCTATCTTGTTCCTTCCTCCATGTCCAATATGAAACTTGTCATTGTACTTGTCGTGGTCAATGTTTCGTTTATCGTGGCTTGAGCAAGCAGTTCCATTGTTTCTTTGACCCGCTTCGCTCGTTACCTAGTCGTAGGCCCTTTCTCAATGATCAATGGGTCCTTGCTCGGATTTGTTCTCACATCTTGGATCACAATAATCAGTTTGCAATTTTTCCACATTTTCTCCAAGCAACCGGTATTGATCCCTTCATTAACTTCACCACTCTTAGGTGAGCTTTCTAAAATACCTCCAGCTTGGTCCAATTTGCCACCAAATACAGCCAACTCTCTATGCTGTTTTTGTCCAGACATCATTTCATTCGTTCTGAAGCAGAAAAGAAAGAATGTTAAAGGAAATACGTTGAAAAGGAAACGACATTAAACTGGCTATTGTTAGGGAAAAAAGGTTGCACAATTAAAAGAAACAATTAGAAGTAAAAATTAAAAGAAAGAGACAGAGAGATGACAATGACAAGCTTCAATTCTACGACAAATACTAATGCCACTAAATTAACTTTTTACTACCGTAGAAATGTCAGCCGTACAATAGTTAGGTGGAACGGCAACATGGCTAAATTGACAGAGAATTAACACTTCTTGAAGGAAAGATTCCATTGAAGAATATTATTTTCCAAGTTTTGTTTTGTTTTGTTTTTTTTTTTTTGGGAAAGGCAGAACAGATTGTTTGGTTTAGAGAACTGATGAACCCCGTGTACATTTTTTCTCTAGGATTCAAATAAAAATAGCAAATTTCGTAGACTTTCATAAATAGAACGTTTGGTAATTGGTAGTATCATTCAGAAACCATCGTCATGTAAATATTTTCCAATATGCAGGAGGAAAAACCAACTAGTACAAGAGAAGAGATTAAATTACCGACGATTTTGCCTTTCAAAGCAACATGTAGTGAAGTAAATATTGCCTTTAGGAAAATTGTGCACACTTTACATATAAACTATGAACACAATAGGTAAGAATATCTAACAATGGATTCAGATATTCGAAAAATAATATACACAAGGAATAAATTAATTAGGACAGAATTTGCGACTAAATTAAATAACAGATATGCAGATTAATTCCTCAAAAATAAAATAATTCGGACACGAAAGAAATCACAAATGCTAATCAATCTCACCAAAAAGATAACCTGTGATATCTGTGTATCATGCAATGAAAACAATGTGGAATACTAACAATATGGGACTGGACCTATTTTCCAAAATGGGATTTTTACATTTTCAATATGATTCAACGATGACAGTATCTTCATTTTTCCAGTAACATCTCATGTATGATTATAATGACAAACTCAATGAATCACTGGATTCATGCGGTATGTTAACCAATTCGAATATGCTTGTGCCCAAGAAAATGTTTGATGCCAACAGCACGCTTTTATATTTTATTCACATAGTTAATTTCAGCATATACCAATGATTCTCAAATTCAATTCGATTCATATTTGCTGAAAAGTAATAATCTCATAATTCACGAACAACATGTACTCATAACTAATAAAAACAACTGTATTTAAAAAAATTCTTCTACCTGCACAAGGGCACTATGTATTCATCAAGATGGTCACAAATTGAGAAGTACATTCTAAGGAGCTGCCACATTCGCTTACTGCACAAACAACCACCATTAATCCTCTTCTTACAAGCTACAAAATGCTTAGCCCCTGTTTGTCTACCATTTTATAAAATATTGTTTTCTACGGTAAACAATCACCACTCATTCATCTAATAAAAAACCAATAAAGTTACTTTAAATTTCAACCACACATTTTCCAAAAAATACTATTCATTACATCATTTTTCTCCCAATAATGGGAGACAAACACACCCTTAATTGGAAGCTGGAGAGCATGGCAGGTCGAGAACTTGCTACATTGGGAATGTATAGATCTACTAGGTAACACGTAAAGATATCTGTGGATCCCCTTGTTGTTTAGCAATATTTTTCATTCGTATGGATAAATGCTTGACAGTGAAGTTTCGGAATATTTAGCAAGCATCAATGCACATGAATCATATTGTGTACATTAAAATCCAATACCTACATTGTCTGAACAAACTTACCTTAGTGTCTTCCAGTGTCTAGATTCCTGGGCAGCAACTTCCTTTTTGAGGTTTGAGAGTTCATAAAAAAATTAGGAAGTGTTAAAATAGATAATATATACCCAAAAATTTCATCATAAAGTCCAAATGAAACCCCTCTTTTCTAGATATCAATCAACTGTTCTCATGGTAACTTTGTTTTTATAATACCAATCAAAAGAGAGAATAAATGTTTCTATGAACATTTTTGCATTAACAAAACAACATGATCATAATCTTCTAGTAAAAGGTTAGTGAATCATTAGTTTCTAGACATGTTAATAAAGAGATGAAATTGGCTCCTAACATAAATTATTTCACTTTATCTTACATTAATTAACCTTTTGCTAGGGTAATGCCTAAAGTGGGGGAGATATTTCGATTCAAAAAGTTCATTGGAAGAAAAAATATTTATTGATAGCACAAGTATAATACTTTCAACCAAATAACACAATTCCCTAAAAAAGATATTTAATGGCAATTGTTTACTAGGTAATTGAGAGCCATTCTCTGAAGATCTTTTGGCAACAATGGATGCTTCTCTTCTAGATACTGCAACATTGCGGTCTCCGGTCAATAATTATACTTTTTGATAGTAAGGTTGAATAATACCAATTCCACCATTAATCAAATTATATATTTCTCTACTCAATGTAAAAATTTACCATTAATATAGCGAAAGAGTGTGCAACTACAAAGTCATCAGTTTTTTTATTTTTATTTTTAAATCTCATTTTGCTACATTAGTAGGATGAATTGAATTTAGAAAAAAAGTAACTGCTTTTGTCTGATGGAGATAACATTGATAATGACGTTGAGCTATTTCGGACCATTTTGCCCTCGCTTGTAGAATTTTACAACATTAACCTCTACCATTTTAATCCTACATTATAGAGTTTTAGGAGATCATAGAGTCACTCCTCCTTTCACAACAATTGGGATACACGACAAGTGCAAATCGAAGCTCCGATAAGAGTTTTTTACTAGTGAGCAGTTCGCACCTTCATCCAAAAGGAATCATTCTTCTGCTCGGGCATTACCTGTCTCCACAACAATTTTGTGGTCGTGGCAACATTTTGATTTTTTTTTTTACCTTTGACTCCTCCAGTTCCTTCAACAAATCGAGAGCTTTAAGATGGAAAATAAGGGATCGCAATAGACCAGTTTCAATTTCTACTTTTGAAAGTTTCATTTTTTTAATCTTCCAGTGTGTGACTTTTCGTTCCATTTTCTGAAAATTGAAACTTGTTTTCAACAATCGATGTGTTTAAGTCTGCAAAATGGAACTAGCAGGAGCACAAAATTTCATCACCACCACCGAAATTGTCATTGTCGAAGGGCACTGACGTGACTAAAGCTTTTCAACACGAGGATGGGAACGTATTGCACAATTGTTCAATAGATCCACTGGAAAGACTTGGACTATCTCGCAGATGAAAACTACTGGAATAAATTGTGAACGAAGCACAAGCACCCCTTCGAGCTACTCCAATGCACTGGAATTGAGTACCGCTCGAGTATCGAGAAAATCCATGCTCCCGAGCATTGGTGGGAAGCAAAAATTAAGGTACTAGGTTGTCTGGTTGTTAGCAACATTTTCGAGATTAACATTGTCCAGAAATACTTTGAGTTATTGTTTCTTTTGGGTAGTCGAAAGAAGTTTTAGGAAATAGTTGGCCTCCTAATTTTTTGATGTTTGAGCTTGAGGAAAATGCTGCATCAAGATCTATCTCAGAAATCAGTTACCACAATTGCAAATAATCTAAAGTATTGCTCTTGTTGCAGACAGGTTATGTCATTTTCTTCATTTTCCATAGATTCCTATACTAATATTTATTTGTTTCTTTAATGTGAAATTTATAAATTTACAGTGATTTTGCTAGACGAATGTAATTGGTCGTTTTCCTTGTCAATTTAGGACCCAAAATACGCGAAGTACAAGAACTTTGATTGCAGTGAGATATATGACACTATGGAATTTTTTTTGGCAACATTGGCGACTCAACGATATAAATGGTCCCCCAACGAAGCTTTCACATTGTGGTTCCAATTTGGGCGCGGCTAGTAACAAGGAAGACTGAGGCGACAAGTTGCCTATCAATGCGGAGACAACCAATTCTAGTAATAGTCCAATGGAAGATAGAGCTAACTCTTCCATGAATATTTCCAGTAAACGCGGTAGGGATAAAAGGAAATGCAAACACTGAAAGGAGAAAGGAAAGAAAAAGAAAAGTACGGTGCCAGAGAGCTTTTTGTTTCTCTTGAGCAAATGGTTGGTATAGGAACAAACCTTGCCTCAATTGTGAGATCACATGATAGGGGAGGAATTTCGATTGACAATTGCATTGGCAAAATTCTCTCGTTTGGGCAAGTAGAGGCGGGAGATGAGCTCCACTTCTTTGCCCTGTGGCTCCTACGCGACAAGGAAAATCAAAATTCATACCATCCAAGACACCATATTTGATGTTTAAGTGGATCGAGTATTGCTTTGAGAGGGTCAAACAGCATTTTTCGCGTAGGGGGTCAGCGCTACTCGATGTACGTATGCACTGCATTTTTAAGTTTTCCACTTTATTCGTAATTTTTTATCTATTGAATAGTTATTTCAATTTTCTCATATCGGGTTTGTGGATGGCATGTACTACTTGCCTGTAATGTGTATCTCTAGGAAGTTTTATGTTGCTGTTTGAAATATGATTGATGTTAAGAACTTGCAACCATCTTGTATTATTATGGTTCATGTTTTCTTGTCACGAAATATATTCCCTGCAAATGAAAAGCATTTGTTGACACATAACTGCAACGAATGACAAATGAAATAACTTTTTTCCGGGAATCTCATAATTTCTCTCACTTTGTTTTTCTATAAATAACACAGGAAACAAAGCATTTGTTTTAAGCTTATAGAGTAAAATGAAAACACAAACTCCATCATTTTACAAGCTTTTTTCTAAGTTTTGCACTTCCTTTCAATTTTCAAATGAGCTATTTCCAAGATTTTCTTGTGTTTGTAATTGAAGAGATGTCGAACGATTCGGCGGTGAATTCATCATCTGAAACATATTTCAACATCAATTCTATGTCTGATTTGGATACAATTTCTGATGAAGACATGATGCAGTAATTGGAAGAGGACATAAACATGTGGCTTGAATATTGCCAAATAGCCGAGCGAATTGTTCGAGAATACCTGGCACCAAATAGGGTATTTATTTCCTTCAACATGTTGTGGCCACATTTTCATACTACAAAATATGCATGTTTACCCATAAACTTGATTTTAGGAATTCACGATGTATCATCCGATGTTTATGCACTTCTCGCATATTCTCCGAGACGAGTATGCCCTATCAATATGTACGAATAAGTCGAAATGTTTTTATGTATACTAGCACACATGAAAGGGTATCAACAAGTGCAAACTCTATTTATCATTATTTCAGGACAGTCTTGCGCGAATGCATATCTTTTCTTGCAAACATGGTTAAACTGCATTCGGCATACAACGAAGGCTCTGCTTACCATCACCTGAATCCCGAGCGATATCTCCTATTTCAAGTTTGGTACGGTGTTTGGAAATATATTATGTAATTTTAATGATAGTTGAAGCATATTCAGTTGACACAAATTTTTTGGTACTTGTATAAGATTGTATTGCTGCAATCGATGGAACTCATGTGAAAGTTGCGATGCCACAACATAAAAGAGAGGATTTCATTGGAAGAAAGGGGATTCCAACATAGAACATTTGAGCCGCTTGTGATTTCAATTTATGTTTTACATTCGTCTTGTCGAGGACCACAGGGAACACATGACAGTCGTGTATTAGCCCGAGCTGTAAACAGTCCAGATATAAATTTTCGTAACCCACGCATGAAAAAAATTATCTTGTTGACTCCGGATTCACACATAGGTCTAGGTATATGGCAACGCAACGGATGGGCAACGACGCCATTTTTGAAATGCACGTGAGTGATTTAATTTCCATCACTCATCATGTCGTAAAGTTATTGAGCTTGCATTTGGTGTTTTGAAACATAAATGGATGATTCTCGATCGATTGCCTGGTTACAATATGAGACCACAAACTTCTGTGGTCTTGGCTACAATGGGAATTCATAATTTTCTAAGGAGAAACAGTCGTCTGGATGAGGGTTTTTGTAGAGACGAATAAGTGGATGATGACGAAGTTGAAATAGACCTACATGATGAACAAGATAAAATTGCTGCAGAGCTAGATACAATAGTCGAAGAGGGCATGCCGTGACAACAACTACCTGATTATATGGCACATGCACTACATTAGTATTTTTATAACCTTTTATAAATAAAAAAAAAATGTTGTCTGTATTCTACTTGCAAATGTCGAGACACACAAGTTGAATTTGTAGTATTTGATGATGCAATTTGAAAGCCTTTATGAATGTAGGTTCATTGAATTCTAAAAATGCAACTCCATTTTTTAATTTTTCCATTTAAAACGGATAGTAGAATACACGGTGATAGGATGCAGGTCACGTGAAATGTGTCATAATTTAAAGTGAAAACTAAATGTATGGAGCGTAAAGTTGAGTAGTCAAATGTGGCATATGCTGTTATCAAACAAAAACCATTTTTTCAAACCTGAGGCCCACAAAAAATGAAAAACATTTTGAAAATTGGGTAGAGAATGAGGGCAAACACGCACTAAGCTTCATAAACTCTACAATCCAAACAAATAGAAAAGTGTAACAATGGTAGGAAGCGTTATGAAATTCTTGTAATAAGAATTATGTAGTAACTAAGAATAATATTGGAATAATTTATTTGAATGTTATTGAACAACAATTAATGTTATCAAAAAAGTGTATAATGCCTCTGTATTTATTGGCAAAATTATTTCTTACTTCTACTAATAACAGGAAACTAAAATAAGAAAACTAATAAAATCATAATCTAATTAGAAATCTATTCTAATCAATAAAAAAAGAAATCATATTCTAAATAAGAAATAAGAATAAATAGATAAAGCCTATTAGAACTAGAAAAGAAAAAAAATCAATCAATCAGGGGGAAAATACTCAAAAATTTCTATCAATACTAATATTGAAGAAATTTCAATTTCTTGATATGCTCGATAAATGTTGTTATGTTGTTCAGTTACATTCTTTAAAGTCAACTTTGATTATATCTTGTTTATTATATTTTTTCACGGATAATTTGTATATGACATTCCTTCATAAACGAAGCATGATTCGATTTCTCATCATTGAGTTCGCTCTTACTAGAGGCCACTGGTGTTATTTTCAATTCGTCATAGTTCTCACTTTTGGTAGATAGATTTTACAACATTCGAGAAACAACTTGCTGATACTCTTGAGAAGCGGAAACATAACCATCTTCAGTTGGCGGAGCATTCAAATCAAGCAAATGCCTCACGACTTTGTTCGAGTTCAGATTACTTCGTAAAATTGTAGAATCAAGCAATGGAACATTGATATTTGTATAGTTCATACTCATGGCTCACCTCACATAACTGATTTTTATTTATGGCCTCACCACCTCGCAGAATTGCTTTTCATTTACAAGAGAAGACAGAGAAGAAGAAGATGAAATGGTAGTTCAATAGTCACGTTTAGAAGAAGATGATGAAATAGTATTTGTTCTATGCTTTTCAATAATCACGCAGTAGTTATTTCATTTTCCAAAAAGTGGGAAATTTGTATTTGGATGATTTCAAGAGTTTGACATAATAATTGCAAAAAAAAAAAAGTTAATAAGGGCATGTTGATAAAAGAACATAACAAAATATTCTACATTAAAAAATCGACATATATATTTGGGACAGGAAAAAAGGAAACTCAGCCTATATAATTAGGACATAGGAGTATTTAGCAAAGTTTGATTAAATTGGGGTATTGTGTCAAAACTGAAAAGTATGGGGTTATTGCTTAACCAATAAAAGTTGGGGATATTTCACCAATTACCCTTTTGTAAAATTTACGATTTCAGGGAATAATATTACTAAGCACTAACCACATGTATAAATAGTCACTTTTTTGTTAAGATACATTAATTTTTTCAAAATCATTTTTAAATTTTGCACGTTAACCTATAAATTTTCTCCAATTTTTAATTATAACTTCTTCAAAGTATCACTTTTCATAAAATCAATTGTCCAAATATCTACCTCAAACATACACATAGTTAAGAGGGTATTTGGTGGAAATTAAAATAAGATTTTTAATAGATTGTGATAAAAGTTTTTAAAATATGTGGTTGAAAAGTTGTGTAATCCATGAAAGATGTGTTTAATATTGATTGTTTAACTTTGACTTGAATTAAAATCAAATTTTAAACCGGACCAAACAGGTATAAATGCTTTAACAAAAATTATAGAGTGTACTCATTATTATTATTATTATTTTATTATTATTATTATTATTATTATTATTTTGAAACTAAAAATATCAATTCCAAAAAGAGTAACGATACTTGTACATAATTATTTAACAATTAATATACCGAGAAAAAGAAAAATAAGTTAAAGAAAGGGATGTATAAGCAATTATGTACATGCGATATTACTCTTCCCAAAATAACCAGTAAGCATGTTATAACTTTAAAAGCTTTCGCACAATTTAACATGTCTTATTTGCTATGCTGAACTCTTAAGTTTATAAATTTCAGATTGAGATGAGACTCAAAAATGAATTATTTATTTTGTGATTTTGAATTACAAGAATGTAGTACTATGTAGAAATTAATTTTATGAAGTCCTTGTTTGATGTTAATTTTTGGATTGAGGAAATGCATTGCTAAAAATAAATTTGAAAAAAAAAATAATTTTAAGAAAAATCTAAACAAAAAATATAGCAGGTCAATTGAAGTGCATACTGTGTCACAAATTTTCTTTTATTAACTTTATATTTATATTCTAAAATTAAATTTTGCACGGTCGCCACGGACACACGTAAGAATTGTTGAAACGTAACACGCTTTAATGTCAAAATCGCTATTTACACTTTAGATTCCCAAAATATGCATTCCATCTCATTCTACCCTCAAACACATATACACAAAATAATTTGATTTTTGCTCGTTGGTCTGCCATGGAGAAAAATTTCCAGGAACTCGAGTCCTACTCCGTCCCAAGCTCCTCCAGTAAGTATATACATATATGTGTGTATTTTTTTTAATTTTTTTTTTTGAATTAATTGAACCTAATCTTGATTCTGTTGTTAATATTTCGATGAAGATTGGTTTTCTTGGAGTAACATCCACGAAGTGGAGAGATTCTCATTGAGAGAGTTTTTCGATGGGAGTTCAATCACAAGGTCACCCAGAATCTATAAAGAGTACAGGGATTTCATAATTTCGAAGTATAGAGAAGACCCTTCGAGGAAATTGACGTTTACCGAGGTTCGAAAGTCATTGGTCGGAGATGTTAGCATTCTTCATAAAGTATTTACCTTTTTAGAAAAATGGGGTCTCATTAATTTTGATGTTAAAAGCGACAATGAAGGTGTTAATTGTAATGAGAATGGTAAAACGATTTCGGTTGGGGGTGAGGAGGAGGAGGAGAGTTGGAAGGGGAGGGTGAAAGTGGAAGAAGGGGCCCCATATGGGGTGAGAGTGGTGGCAGCTCCGAATTCCATGAAGCCTGTTGCACAGCTGCCCCCACCCACGTCTGTCAGCGTTGATGGTGGTAGAGGTGTCGGGGAGGTTGGGCATAATGGATTCAAGTGGCCGCCATTGGCGTCTTACTCAGATGTTTTTGGGGATTTGGCACAGCAGGGGAAGAAGGGCTTGATGTGTGGGAGTTGTAAAGAGAACTGTGATTCAACACACTACGAATACACAAAGGTAATTTATACACAATTATCTATTTGTCATATGTTGTTTGTTTCTAATCGATGATTTGAATCATTACTAATTTATACCGCAAGAAGTTTCTGTATCTGCAATAATAAGGAATATAGTTCGTTAAGGTTAAATACACGCCTGGTAAAACTCATCAATGTATTAACTTAATAATGAAGATATCTTAACTGTATTGAAAGAATCGCTGAATAATGATTACTAGTGGGGAAATANCAGCAGGGGAAGAAGGGCTTGATGTGTGGGAGTTGTAAAGAGAACTGTGATTCAACACACTACGAATACACAAAGGTAATTTATACACAATTATCTATTTGTCATATGTTGTTTGTTTCTAATCGATGATTTGAATCATTACTAATTTATACCGCAAGAAGTTTCTGTATCTGCAATAATAAGGAATATAGTTCGTTAAGGTTAAATACACGCCTGGTAAAACTCATCAATGTATTAACTTAATAATGAAGATATCTTAACTGTATTGAAAGAATCGCTGAATAATGATTACTAGTGGGGAAATATATTATCCCAAGCGGAGAGAAAAGAGAGAGCAACTAATTAGAAATAATTCCTATTAAGATATATTCATTTGGAGAATCACACTTGAGATGAACTCATCGCCTCCATACCTATGCCAAGAAACCGGTTACCTATAGCTTTGATTTAGGAGACTATTAGCTAGCCGTTCACAGAATGACGGTATTGACCCTTCTGATGACTTGTACCAAATCCATTCCCCTCCCCCCCCCCCCCCCC